>PVIR01016692.1:0-36212 GCA_004026965.1 Petromus typicus | reverse complement strand
AGTTTAAAAAGTAAACTTTACACACTATCATATTCATATCATATCACGAGGGATATGGAGGATGGAGCTTGCAACCCCACAACTAGACTACATGCAACAGCATCCTGACGGGCTCAAGGATGGAGCCTGCAACCCCACGACCAGACTACATGCAACAGCATCCTGACGGGCTCAAGGATGGAGCCTGCAACCCCACGACCAGACTACATGCAACAGCATCCTGACGGGCTCAAGGATGGAGCCTGCAACCCCACGACTAGACTACACACAGGCCCGGAGATTAAAAACAAAACAAGTCAGGCATGGTGACTCACACCTGTGATCCTAGCACTCAGGGGGCAGAGGCAGGAGGATTGCTGTGAGTCTGAGGTTCGCTGTGTTACATAGTGAGCTCTGGACCAACCTGAACTACAAAGTGAGACCCTGTCTCAACAAAACAAACAAAACCACACAAACTCTGGGAGAGACAAGAGGAGAGTAAACGAAAGAGATGGGACCGTGGAAAGGAAAAGTCAATGCATGAAGAAATCACAAGGGGACGCGCCACTGGAACGACCAGAGCCAGGCTGCACAGCTGCCTGAGAGCGGAGTGCGAGGAGGCAGCCGGGTCCCAGCGCCCCGTGGATCAGCAGGCACCCCGGCACTGTCCCCAGGCCGGAAGTGGGCCGACCGCAGACTCCTCATCCAGGGAGAACGTCCTCCAAACACTGAGGCAACAGCCCACTGCGTGGGGAGCACAGACAGCTCTTACCGCACCCACCACGGACGCGCGCTTTTCTGATTTTTCAGAATTCATCACGAGTGTGCGCGAGCTGCAGGGATTCCCGGCAGAGGGAAAATGACCCCACAGTGGGGACGGGGAGGTGTGGGGTGTGGGCGGGCAGTTACACACGTTTCTTCATCTAGACAAATTCCTCAAAATGGGGAGTGGACACCCACAGAAGAAACCCCAAGGGCGCCAGTTTGAACCTGACCCGGACATCGACTCAAGACGGGGCCACAGACTCTGATTTCAAACCCAACGCCACAAAGAAACAGAAGACCTGGGGATGAAAACACAGACGCACACGTCATCATCGTCATCGTCATCATCAGACACGCTTGAGAGGAGAGAGGCGGCAGGATGCAGCTCACTGGGCCAGGGGCAGCATCAGGGAAGGGCTGTGGGAAACAGCCCGCAGTTCTCATTGTTAGAGGCGCATTATACAGCTGTAATCCGACTCCCAGTTAGTCTGCCTGAGAGAAACAAAAACTGAAGTGCACACAGAGCTCCACACATGCCACGCATGGCGGTTTAGATCTATAATCTCGGCTCTCTGGGAGGCTGAGGCAGGCGGGTCAGGTTGGCGAATATCAGCCCTGCTAGGGCAGTTTAGTGACTCAGCAACACTTTGTCTCACGAAAAAGGGAAGGTCAGGGGCTGGGGTGCCTGCAGAAAGGCCAGCACTCCGCCCAGCTCCGAAGAGCAGTGCTTACAGGCGCTCTGTGCCCCACCGCTGACGCAGCATCAAGCGTCACAACCCCTCTGTGGCTGGGTCGAAGGACACAGAGCCTCGAGGGCGGACAGACCCACACCGGCAAGGAGGCGGCAGCCAGGACCCGGGGTGGTGACAGCTGGGAAGTGGTGAGGACGGCTGAGCCCTGCAGCACTGCACACCAGTGCAGCTTAGTTACTCTTGTCGGTGCTGAGACAGAATACACAACACCCAGAGTGAAAACGGAAGGGTGATCTGGCCCCAGGTGCGGAGAGGTGTCAGCGCACAGTCGGTCAGCTCCACAGCAGGGTGGCACAGCAGGGAGCGTCACAGAGGAGAGACAGCGGACAGTGGGCAGAGGTGGCAAAGCAAGCAGGGGGCAGGGACGAGAACCCAGAGACAAAGGCAGCACTCGGCTGGCCCCCGCCCTACGCAGGGTCCCCGGGGCTCCTACGCAGGGTCCCCGGGGCTCCTACGCAGGGTACCCGGGGCTCCTACGCAGGGTCCCCGGGGCTCCTACGCAGGGTACCCGGGGCTCCTACGCAGGGTACCCGGGGCTCCTACGCAGGGTACCCGGGGCTCCTACGCAGGGTACCCGGGGCTCCTACGCAGGGTCCCCGGGGCTCCTACGCAGGGTACCTGGGGCTCCTACGCAGGGTACCTGGGGCTCCTACGCAGGGTCCCTGGGGCTCCTACGCAGGGTCCCTGGGGTTCCTACGCAGGGTACCTGGGGCTCCTACGCAGGGTACCTGGGGCGGCAGCGCTCACCCTCGCCATGCCCTTGATTCTAGCACTGCACCAGACATCGACCCGGTGTCACACACTCTAGATCCAGCCACTCTGAAAGCCCCACCTATGACCGCATGAGGCTTTGGGCACATCTAGACACAGCCACAACAGAGGCTTTTACATCATATGGGAGAAAAGATAATTCAGGTAAAGCATGGTAATACACGGTCAGGCTCACCCCACGTGACGATGCCAGCCAGAGGTGGGTGGGCGGCAGAGGAGGGCAGGGCTGGGAGCCAGAGGAGGGCAGGGCTCTGCCCAAGGAGGGGGACAGCATCGAGCAGCCAGAAGGACGCAGGGGACCCGGAAGCACAGCCAGGCACCACCACCCACGGGACACGCGCCCAAGGCCTGGGTCCTGGAGACCACGGGGGGGCGCAGGGCAGGGGGGCTCAGGCCCGGGCGGGTGAGGGACGGAGGGGGGAGGGGAGGAAGCGAGGAAGAGATGGAAGGAAAAGGGGAAGAAGCGAGAAGGAAGAAGTAGGAAAGAGGGAGAGAATAAGGGAGGGAGGGGAGGGGAGGAAGCAGAGAAGCTGGAGTGACTACTAATATCAAACAGGCTTCAGAGATGCATAAATTCTATAAAACACACAAATTACCATGACTGGAACAAGATGAAAGAGAAAAGCTGAATAGCTCTATATCTAAGTAATATTGGTAATTAAAGTAAATTGTAGTTGGTAATAATACTGGTAATTAAATTGGAAATTAAAAACCTTCCTACAATTAACAACCGCCAACTCCAGGCTCAAGTGGCTTCGCTGGTGAACCGATTCTTTCCAACGCACAGAAACACCAGTCTCCACGTGCAGGCCCCTTTGGAGAACGGAGTGGGGGGCGCGAGGCTAGGGTCTCCCGGCCGAAGCCTGGGGACATCTCGGGCACCAATGGCCCTGGGGTGCGCAGTCTGCACCTCACTGAGCGGGGCGCAGCGGCTGGCCCGCCCGGCACCCCACCGGTCTCCCCCCAGGTCTCATTCAGGGAACTGCAACGAAACCCACATGGCGAGCAGGCTGCCGGGGGTGCCGGGGGTGCCGGTGACGTCTGCTCTCTACCCGTCTGACCCAGAGCAGGGGTGAGCCGCCTGCACGGCACGAGACCTGGCGGGGCTGGGAACAATTGCAAGGGGTTTCAGGGGCCTCAGGAATGGTGGCTAAGGACAGAGAGTGCAAGGTCCACACACAAATCAGAACCAAATCGACAGTGAATGGTTTTTTGAGACAGGGTCTCACTAGATTGCCTGGGTTGACGAACTCACGGTGATCCTCCTGTCTCAGCCTTCTGTGTGCTGAGGCGACAGGCTTGTGCCACCACAAGTGGCTTGACAATGAATGTTTAAAACTGATTACAGAAAAGACACGTGTAAATGATCCAGCACATTTGGCCCGGCATTGTAGCCACTTTCTGAAGCAGCTCTGGCTTCTTTCCTGTGAGAGCTGCACAGTGCCGCCCAGCAGAAAGGCTGCTCTAAAAACACAGCGCTGTGTCCTCATCCTCCTTAGGTCTGAGATCTGGCACCGGGCGACTTCTAATTCTTCCTCAAGATCAAAATGTCCACGTAAATGAAATGTTTTTGAATCCATACAGGACATCAAGGAAGCCCGGCTGGCACGACTACGACACTAGCACAGAGTGCTGCAGAGAGGTTAGGACGGCGGAGCAGGACGGAGACTGAACCGTGTGCTGTGCACGGGAATACTTTCAACTGAAGGCCCGCCGTATTCCCCTGCACACTCCCGCATGGCAGCGGCCGGCGCCCGTGTGCTGCAGAGCACGTTGGGGCAGTGGCCGTGTGGCAGCACAGTGCCAGTCCACAGAGCTGAGAGGGGCGACAAGCAGCGCCAGCCCTGTGCTTTGCACCCATCAACCTCTGCTGCGCTGCGGGTCACACGGTGGGCGTCGCCACAGGGGGACGGGAACGTCCTGGGGGACGGGAACGTCCTGGGGGCCGGGACCCAATACACTAAGGGACAGGCAGCACAGTCCACACATCAGAATTTTATCCAGCAAGAAAAAGACGGAGCCTGGGCCTGCTTTCCAGTGCCGTGGACGCCAAACACACGCCCCGCACACAAGTCCCAGTGACCTCCGTGCCCAGGTCTGGCCATTTAGAAGGACGGGGAGTGGAATGTGACGGTGACAAAAATGTTCCAGAGTGGACCACAGAGATGGCTGCACAGCTCTGATATGGGAGCACAAACACGGGGGCTATGACACGTGACACACAGGAGCATTACCTGGAAAACTGGGACCGCCGTCGGAGGGGGAAGGTGAGCCGTGCCAGCCCAGACGGACACCCTGGCGAGCAGCCACCAACAGCAAGGGCCAGACAGCAGAGGGGCCACTGGAAGCCAGGCAGGAGACCCAGGCCCACAGGCCGAGGAGGATCCAGACAGACCTCACCAAGACACGGTCTGGGAGTCAGCCGCAGCATGACAGACATCATGTAGAACAAGGGGCTCATCATCACCCGTCACAGAGACAGACGTGGAGCAACCGTTGGCACAGACCGAAGAGTAGGGCCACGTGGCCACCAGAACACGCTCATAACACATCCACACACGCGCGCACAGGCCGTGAGGGAGCCACATGGGACTCGGGCCACAAAAGCACTGAATATGAAATAAAACACGAAAAAATAGTTCTGTGTCCAGAGTAAAAAGTTCCTCTCTTTGAAAGACACCAAGGAGAACATAAAAATCAAGTCAGCCCGAGAGAAAATATTTCACAAAGGACAGAAAACTCTAACTCAGAAAAAATACAAACACTGGGCAAAAGAATAGCTGAAGAAAGCATTGCATTAAAGCTATTAAATATAGTTATTCAACACAGGAAAAGACCATCCACACACTCGTGCCAGGAAACCGCACGCGGGAACCCATGGCGGCACTGCTAGTGGGTCAGGCGGCAGGTAACCGTCGGCTGGGAGCCAAGAGGGGCAGGTAGGTCACTCCACCTCTTGCAAGGTGCTCGTGGCACACGGGAGGGGAACACGCCTCATGCTCAAGCCCACACAGGGCACAGACCCAGCCACGCGCCCTGTAGCTCATAGGGATAGCCCTGCAGGGAAGCAGTGGTGCCCGTCACCGGGTCCATCCACACCAGGAGGAACACAGTGTGGCCCGGGAGGACAGGGACATCGTTCGGACAGACTCTACTCCTGGGAAGTGGCACGTGCAGATGGTCCAGCCCACCGCGATTCTACAGAAGGCGGTGACCGTGGTCAGAGTGGGAGGTGGCCAGGGGAAACGGGCAGGGGACACCTGGACCGTGACTAGCTCTGTCTCTACTGCGACTCTGGACCCAACTGCTCCCAGCTTGCCAGCCTGAGCTCTATGCTCAGCATTGGTACTGAGGACAGGCGCTCAGCATGCAGAGCGGGGGCAGTGATGCTGGCACGGGGTGAGGGCACCTCCGCCAGGGCGCTGGTAAAGCCTCACTGCAGGCACACAGACACCACCCACGCTTTCCAGTCCAAGCCCAGGGCTGGTGACCTGAGCACCCAGTAACATTCCTGGGTGGCAGTGCCATCACAAGACTCAGGCAGGGCCTGAGCCACAGGTCATCTAATCCCAACAACACAGGTTTGGGCAGAAGGGACATCGGGTGTGAGGCCTGGGGCACACAGGCTGCACAGAAGCTGGGGAGGGGCAGGATGGACACATGACCCCAGGGCCACCCGTGCAGAGCTATGGAACAGGGCCATGACGGCACCTTCCCACCTGGCCGGCCACCTTCCCACCTGGCCGGCCAGGCTGCGGGGTGCTGCCGAGTGGAAGGTGAAAGAGCTACTCTGAGGCTGCACACCCCGGACGTAGGGCTCCCGTGGGCCCTTCCTGTGGGCTGTCCACGCCTGGACCAAGTCAGTGGCAGCAGGGGGATTACACTGCTAGCCATCCCAGGTCCAGCCCCCTGTTCTCCCTGGAAACCCAAGAAGCAGCCCCTGAGTTCTGAGCTGCTGTCAGGAATGGCCTCCAAAGGGGCCCCTACCCACTGGCAGGCAAAGCCTCCTAGACAGGGCTGCTCTGTGCCGGAAGCTTGCATGGCTTACAGCAAGACCACCCCAGACAGAGCCCTGCCGGCTGCACAGCAGCGACGGCTCACCACGGGATGGAACAGCCCACACGACCACACAGGTGTGCTGGAGGGCCAGGCTCAGGCAGGACCGGCTGCTGTCTCCCTCAGGGATCCTGGGGCTACGCAGCATCAGAGTGCAGAGCTAGAATATCAGGCCACTGCGAGCCAGGACTGCTTCAGACGGTGTCCGTCCAGGGTCCAGGCATCAGACAGCAGCGTGGGGCCACACAGAACCACTCACGAGTGCTTCCCTTTTCCCAAGTAAGGGCCAGCCTGAAAGCTGGATGCTGAGCTCTCAGGACACCTGAAGGGCATACGCAAGGGACAGTGGCAGAACCGGAACAGGCGGCCCAGGGGTGAGAGTGAGACGGGAGAGGACCACCACCCTCCTGGGGCAGGGTTAAGGGCACCACTGGCACGGACATGGAGGCCCAGGTCTGTCTCAGACCCCTGGACAGCCGTGGTTACTGAGTGAGGGCTTGTCAGGGGCACAGAAATATTGAGGAGCCTGGCTCCCCGCACCTGAGAAAAACCAGACCCAGAGAAAAAGACCTCTCAACACCCACCTGCCCCTGCTAAAGCGCTGGGATGACAACTTCCCTCTGTCCTGGGCAGTCCGTGGCAAGGCCGCAGGGCCAGGTGCGCCCACAGAGCCACGCACAGCTGGAGAGCTGGACAGCAGGCCGTATCCTGTCCCTCCCTGGAGGCCTCGCCCTGGCCACACCCTCCAGAAACAAGGTGAAGCAGGGGAGGACTGTGGCCTCGGCTCGCCCGTCAGGAGAGCTGCAGGCGCCTCTCTCAGCGTGTAGCTCGGGGACACTATCCCGATGCACGTGCACATGTGACACATGTGCGTTGACATGCACGCTCACTCCGGAAGACCACACCAGCAGCAGCCCCCAGAGCTGATGGGCACCTTTGTGCACACGATGCTCTCCCTGCACTCTGCTCCCAAGACAAACCCTCGCCCCATCCTGGCCACTGGCCCAGGCACCTTGCTGCTCACAGCTCGAAGGACAGCACCCATGCGGGCAGGGATAAAAGCCAGTGGGGATGGCGAGGCGTTGAGCAGCGGGCACCAGGGTGGCATTGACCAGCGGGCACCAGGGTGGCACTGAGCAGCGGGCACCAAGGTGGCTCCCAGGGAGCCTCTGGGGGCCTCACTCCCCTCGGCAGTGCTGTTCACCACCTGGGTGTCCAGCAGAGGATGGGGAGAATCACGGGGCAGCCCTCAGGCATTTTCTGGGCAGGATGAAGGCCGAGGAGGTGGAGACAGAGACCCAGAAGGCCACGGGCTGGGGAGAAGCCGTAACCTTCACCCGACAACACGGATCTGCTCAGTGCCCTGCACATGCTGTGCCTGCAAGCAGGGTGGCATGGCTGTTTGGGGGTCACCACACCCAGGGCACTGTGGACACTGGACTTGACACCAGGTCCTGCTGGCCACCTCCTGGCTCACAGTTGGGAAACCGAGGTAGGAAGGAGCAGGGAGTCACAGAGCTCAGAGACAGTGTTCTGCCCGGCCACCGCTGGGGTTGGGGCGGAGGTGTGCCCCTAGAGGAGCCAGGTACAGGAGCCCGGGGCAGCACCGAGGGCCAGTTGAGCCATGGCCGGGCCTCCCTCCCCCAGCACACTCAGATGCCAGCAACGTCACTGCCAATAACCTAGATTTGAACCAAGAAATCTCACACCCCTGCTCTGCCCCACTTACAGGCTTGCAGACAAGAAGGCCTGGGCAAGAAAAGCCAGCAGGCCAGTTCTGGGTGTGTGGGGCCGGGCTGAGACCCCAGCTCCCAGCTCCCAGCACCCAGACCCAGAGTGGGGCAGGGACGGGCCCAGCCAGGCGCTCTGTGCTCCCTGCACTTTGGCCTCTGAGTCCTATCTGGCACCAGGGCAGCAGGCCGCGGCTCAGCCTCCTAATGCCACTTGCATATGCACTATGCAGACTGTGCCGCTGGCCCTTCTAAACCCACTGAAGGGGCCACCCTGGCAGGGACCCAGCTGGTCAGGACAGGGCATACCCTGGCAGTGCCCACCCCGCCCCAGATCAGGGCAGATGACAGCCTGGCCCTCGGGCTGGCTCCTTACACAGCCCCCACACAGGGTGGCAGTTCAGGGACTACAGGGATCCCTGTCTGGCCAGGGGCTGTAGCCTGCAAACTCCAAGTGTTGTGGTCCTTGGAGGGAGGGTCTGGCCCTGCCTTTTCCTCCTCAGGGTCCACAGAATGGGGAAACCACATGCTAGGTAGAGGCCTCAGAGCATGTGTGTTCAGTACATCCAGGCTAACGCAGGAAGATGCCAGCCAGTCCTGGCCCTGGCACAGGAAGAGAACAGTGCAGCGCAGTCCCAGGGGCCATCGCCTTCACTCCACTGAGTCCACACAAGACCTGCACCCACTTTAGCACCATGGTGCAGGGCTGGTGGTTTCCCCCAGTGGCTCTGAGAGGGCACAGGGTGGCCCAGGCAGAAGCTGGGACCCTATGGTTCAGTCTATGGCTAGTGTTCTCGGAGGTACCTGGCCGTGCCAAGGCCCAGGCTAGCTGGAGCTCCCGGCTGCCCAGGGGTGCGGGGCACCCTCTGAGGGTGGAAGAGCGGGAGGCCACACTGCAACTGAGCACCAAGGGGCTGGACAGTCTCCGGGTACACAATGTTCAGCACCTCAAATTAGGGCTCGTGGGCTTCCAGGTCCCGTGGGGCCCCTCCTGAGCAATGCAGAACCCAGGGACTCTCGGCATCCAGCACTACCTGGCCTGCCTGCCAGTGCCAGGCCCAGGGAGGTAGGTGTTCAGGCAGGCACAACGGAGTCTTGGCCCCAGGATGATGCCCAGAGGCAGGACCAGGAGACTGAGGTTGGAGGCCAGAGAGGTAGGGCACTGGGGTCCCTGGAGCTTCATGGAGAGGGGGCTTCCAGCCAGTGACTGGCCTGCCAGCTGAGGACACTGATGCCCTGTGTCTCCTGTCTGCCTGGTGTCAGGCAGGACTCCCTGGCACGCTCCCTTGGGGGGCGACTGGGGTCAGCCTCACACCTGCACTTGTCCTGGCTCTTTGGCAGGACTCCTCACCCTGCCCCACGCCCTCCCCGCCGCACCCGTGTGGGCTGGTGCGTTACCTGCATAGCTGCCTGTGGCCTTGATGTACATCTGGCCATACTGCTCCTCCACCATGGTGTCATAGGCCTCGTCGTCCTCCTCGTCCTCCTCGTTGTGGTAGGACGTGGGGCTGTCGGTGGTGGGCAAGCTGCTGGCCCCTGGACTGGTCCGCTCCCCTTGGGGGTAGGGCACCTGCTGGATGCCGGGGATCAGGGTGGCCAGGCTGGGCACCCCATAGTAGGAGACACGGGGCAGCTTGAGTGGGGCTGCACCAGCAGCCACTGCAGCCCCTGTAGCCACCGCCACGCCATCCCGAGGCCCGGTCTCCAGCGGGCGCTTGGGGGCCAGGCCCGGGCCGATGGCCGGCGGCAGCTCCATGGCTTCATGCTTCACACGGGTCAGCAGCGGGATGGGCACGGAGGGGGACACGACGTAGGGCATGGCGGTGGCCGTGGCAGCAGCCGGCTGCAGCTGGTTGCAGGGGCTCTGGGGCTCGGAGCTGGCGTCCTCGATCACGGCGGTCTGCGAGTCGCAGTGGGGCGAGCTCACCTTGAACATGAGGTCAGTGCCGCGTTCCACAATGTGTTGGATCTGCAGGAAGCCGGCGGTGTACATGACCACGAGCTGCTCGCTGGCTGCCATGGTGAGCTTGCCCGTGTAGCAGAAGGACAGGATCTGCTGGAAGCAGGCAGGCGGCACCGTGCCCGGCAGCTCGAAGGCGCTCTTGCTGTTGCCACTGAACAGGTCTCGGAAGTACAGGCTGCTGGCGGCCAGCACGGCCCGGTGCGCCTTGAAGGCCTGGCCCTTGACGACGATGGACACATCGCAGTAGAGGCCCAGTAGCCGCTGCTCGTTCAGGCAGCCCAGCACGGTGTTCCCGAAGTTGGGGATCTCAATGTGCAGCATCTGAGACATGGCGGGCAGCGTGGCGGGAGGGCTAGACGTGTCGCGGGGTGGCCCAAAGGGGGCACATCTGTGAGAGAACAGCACAGTCAGTTTGGCCCATCCTCACCCACCTCGAGCCCAACCCAGCTGCCCCCATGCCATAAAGGGCAGAGAGACACAGTGTCCTCCTCCGGAGTGGAGCCCAAGAATGCTCCCTGGGGCTTCACAGCAGACTCAGGACCAGTCAGAGAGCTCCCATACCACCCCAGTTGCTCCCAGAGACGCCCAGAGCAGGGGACCAGAGCCCGGCTCTGCAGAAGATGCAGGGCAGAGGCTCAGACCTGTGGGGCAGGTGAAGTGACCTTGGGAGGGGCCGGGGCCAGGCAGCAACTCTCCCGTGAAGTAGGGAAAAAGTTCAAGGCTCCCGGGGAGTCATGTGGAAGGACCCCCTCCCCCAGGGGCTGGTCACGGTCCTCAGGAGAAGTCGGGTTTCTAGTTGTCTCCCCTTTGCCCCGGGAGCAGCCGCAGCAGAACCTTGAGGGGCTGCCCCTCCCTGCGGCCTCAGCCCACCAGACAGGTGGGAGGGGCAGGCCCCCAGGCGGGATGAGGCCGCAGGGACCTAGAGCGGGCCCCCTACCGGCCTGGTGCACTCTTTCCGGGCCACTCCCAGGTCTGGCAGGAACGACCCCGACCCAGGTCCCCAGCAAGCGGCCGGCAGGGACGCGCAGCAGGAGTGCGAGTTGGAGCCTGTCGCAGCCCTGCACTGGCGCCTACCCTCCCTCCCAGCCAGTCCCCGCTGGCCTGGTCCCAGCCCAGGTAACTGAGGGGTCTCAGGAGGGTGCCCCATGCCGGGAGGTGGGGCAGGCGGCCACTGTTTATCGGGACTGCGAAGGGGGCGGGGGGCCAGCCAGAGAAGGCGCCGGCCCAACTCCGCAGGGACGGCACAAAGGGCCGCTGTGTCCCACGGGAGGAGAGTGCGGGTGGCCGCCAAGGCGCTGGGTAGTGGGGAGGAGGCGGAGCCTTCACGCAGGAGTCGGGCAGGTGGGCGCCGCACGGGGGAGGCCCGCAGTGCCCCCGCTGCAGACAAGTTGCCGGCCGGCCAAGGGGCACTGGCGGGCTGCGGGGCTGGGAGGGACCTACCTTCAGCCGCTGCGGCTGCTCAGCCTGGCCGGGCAGGCTCCCCACACGCCCGCCCGCCCGCCAGCCAATCCAGGAATGCAGCAATCGGAGCCGGAGCCCTGGGGTGGGGAGGGCGCGAAGCTGGGGGCGCTGGGTGCCCGGCTCGCGGCCGTGGCTCAGCTGCGCCCAGGCCGGCTCTCCCGGGCAGCGCGCAGCATCTCAATGAGGCGGCCGGATGCGGACGACACTCAGGCAGCTCCGGGAATGAATAGCCGCCTTTGATTTGGGAGCTGAAGTAAATGCCAGCTCCCAGCCCCAGCTTTAAAAACAGTGGCGCGTTGGTGCCAGAGGAATGCGCGGCTCCGGGTGTTGGTGCAAGACAGACTTTTGATGACTCACTGCAATGCAAACAAAGATGGCAGAAATACTGTACTGTACGCGGGGAACGCTTCGCGGTGCCACGGCAACTCCGACAGCCTGGAAATTTATAGTGCAGTTTTGCATATGAATTACCCAGTAAACTGCCTCCCCGCCATCCTGCGCAGCCCCGGTGTCAAAGCATTTAAACTATTCCAAACAGTCTGCAGGGCTGGCAGCGCCCGCCTGGCTCAACTCTTCCAGGGGTGCGGGAAGCTGGGCGCTGGGGAGGGGAGTGAGGGATGGAGGCACAGCTGGGTGAGAAAGGGGGTGGCCGGAACCAATGGAGGCAGGAGGGGCACAGGCCTGCCCCTGCCCACCACGGTCTCCGCCACCAGCAGCAAGCGGGTGGGTCCAGCCCCAGAATCCCGCATCCCCACCCAGTTTTTAAAGAAAAGAGCAACTTGGCGGTGTGGCCCTGCTCCTCCAGCGGGGGCTGATGCCTGTGTGTCCCCACTATCCTCAGGGGCCCCCGTCCAGGACAGGCCATTCCCCAGCAGACTGCCCCCTCTGATGAAATCCTGCTGTGCCTGTGTCTGGGACCCTGGTATCACTCCCACTTCACCCGCAGAGCCTTTATTGGGGAGGGGACAGGTGTAGTGTGGCGTCAGACCTGGGCTGGTAGGACCTTGGGTGAACTGCTGGACGGCCTTGCCTTGGTTTTCCCAGCTACCACCATCAAATGTGGCTCCCAGAAGGAAAACATTCCAGCCTCCAGGCCTGGTGGAGAGGTGGCACTGCCCAGCTCCCCCTCCCACTCCCCTCTGAGCACCTGGGGCCTCCTTTTTCACCCATCACAAGCTCTACTTGGAGCCGGACAGAAAGCCTGTGGGTGCGGGACTGCTGTGGTCCAGTATGGAGGCCCTCAGCGCCTGTCTCTGCCTTGTAGGGCCTGGACACTCACGGATGACTTAGGGGCACAGGGCTTAGGCTTATAGGAGTGGCTGGGACCGGCCTGCTGGGTGGGGACTTGGGCTCAGCCCGGCAACAGCTCCACACCAGGAGCTGCCTGCTCAGCCCGGGCCAGGCATCCTCAGAGCAAGGCAGGCCATCAACACCGTGCTGGGGTGCAGGGGTAGGGGCTCTGTGCTGCCCAGTGACACTCCACAGGGACAGGGACCCCAAGTCTGTAACTATCACACACTGGCAGAGTCCCCTTAGGAGCCGTTGGCCTCTGGGAGGGGCAATCTCAGCCAAGGCTGTGATGTGGAGCCCTCTGAGCTAGACAGGGGGAGCTCCCCGGGGGGAAAGGGAGACCTGTGCATGATGGGCAAAGGCCAGCAAAAGGTACTGTGTCCTGGCCCGGGGTGAGGAGAGCTGCCCACAGCTTGGCCGGCCAGTGGCCAGGTAAACAGGAGACGCAGGAGGCCCCTGAGGCCTTGGCATGACCGTGAGCTGGAACGAGGTGGCCTAGGACAGACCTGTGGTGACCCAGAGAGGTGGGGTCTATGCTCGAACCTCAAGGACCTGCATCCCAGGTCCCAGTTCCCCAGAGAAGGCACCACTATCCCCAGGAGGTGACACGGCTGCCCAGCTCCCCAGGGACCAAGGAGACCTGGCGCTTCTGCAGCGCTGTCCTCAGGCCACCTGTGCTGGCAAGGACGCAGCCTGCACCGGCCACAGAGGGCCGGGCCAGAGCTGGTTTTAGGTTGCTTTCTTAGAAGCCTCAGCAGGGCAAGAACAAAGCTGAACTTTAGGAGAAAAGAACCAAGTAGGCTTGGCTGACGCCGCCCGGGGGGAAAGCAGGGCGCGCGGGGCCAGCCTGGTGCTGTAGCCAGGCGAGGTCTGAGGGGCAGCAAGGGCTGCAGGGACACAGGGCCTCTCACTGTTCCCTGCGGTCTGGCCAGCGCTCTTCTGTGACTCAGTTTCCCCTCCTCCTCAATTCCCAGTGAGATCACACATCCTGCTTCTCTCCGTGGTGAAGTCTGCGCAAAGCCAGGCAGTGAGCTGAGACCTCTGCTGACCCTAACCTCTTCAGTGGCACGGCACCGAGGAACCCCCTGCTCATAATGTCCTTCCGACTGCAACCCACTTTGGGAAACCCATGAACATGACCTGAATTCCAAGTCCAGACCCTGCTGAGGTGCCAGCTGTAGAGTTCCCTTACCCTGCACAGACACACACAGGACAAAAGGCTGGGCGGGGAGGGGCCCACACACCTGCACACCCGCGGGCCGGGGCAATGACTCTAGCAGGGTTGTCCCACAGACCTGAGTCCTGGGCAGGGACAAGATCCGGACACCCAGGGCCGGTGGCTGCGGCTCCAGGCACACGGGCCCCACGAGCCCCCCAGTGTCCCCAGTGGCCACCCTGCTCCCCACGGCAGGCCCAGAACTGAAGGGATGTTCCTTTCGCTTCCGCAGGAACGCCGCTGGCAAGGGAGAAGAGGGCGAGAGAGATTAAATTAAATAAAATTATTTTGCAGGATTTAATTTCACCAATCTAATAAGAGGTCTGGACCTGGGCAAAGGCGCAGGAGGCACACACTTGGGGAAGGAGGAGCTGTCTTTTTTTTTTTTTTTTTTTTTGAGACAGGGTCTTGTTTTGTGGTTCAGGCTGGCCCTGAGCTCAGCCTCCAACTCACATCACAATCCTCCTGCCTCTGCCTCCCGAGTGCTGGGATTACAGGCGTGAGCCACCACACCCGGCACTGTGGTATGTGGTGCTGGTTGCTGCTGGGGTGAGTCTCCACGCCCAGTATTGTTATGTGGTTTCCGGGGATCGAACCCCGGTCTTTGCGCTAGCAAGATAGGCGCAGGAACCACTGAGCTAACTCCCCGGCCCAAGGAGAAGCTGTCTTGATACCGGAAATGTGCAGAGACAGCGAGCACCCTGCCCCTCGATAGATGGCTGGGCTGGCTCCTGGGGAGGAGACAGCCTGGTGTGCAGTGGACACTTGCAGCGCAGGAGCTGCAGGACCAACGAGCGGGTGGGGCCCAGCAACCAGCTGCAGCGAAAGCATCCTGTCATGCAGAGACTGGGGTGTATGCTGTGATCCCATCAGGGCACAGTAGCCCCCCCACCAGCAGATCAGGGGACAAGCATGGCTCGTGTTTATCCTTCCAGGGTCATGCTGCAGGCCTCGGTGGGCACTCGTCCCCAAGAGGTGGGCAGGACACAAGGTTAGGCCCCGAGGTCTGCATTAAAATCTTAAGCCGCCATTAGGAGGTGCTAGGCCCTTGAGGCCTCCAATAGGACCCAGGCAGGAGGGGCAGGGCTGTAGCCTGGGTCTCCATTGGCACACCCCTCTCCTCAGAGGCCCTAGACAACCTACTGACTGCACAGGGTTCCTGGTGACCTTCCTCTCCGAGGGGTGCAAACACAGAAATTAAGGCACAGAAAGGCAGGATGCTGCCAAGGCCTCAGAGCCAGGAGCCACAGCCTGAGTACCCAACTGTCAACCTCCTCGCCTTCCTGCTCTGGAACCCACTGTTCCCTCATCAAATCCCAGTCCTAAAAGGGCCAGCCAGCCAGGCTTGACCTGGACTTCAGCTGTGGGACTCCACCGAGGCATCCACAGCCGAAGAGGGGGCCCCAGGGCGTAGATTCCTCTGTCCCTGCGCATGGCTCCGGGGTGGGGTCCCCGCCTGCCCGGCCCCTCCAACTGCCAGGGCAGCCTAAGATGGGGAGCAGGAGGCCTGCCAGGAGAGGTGTCCCCCACTTGCTGCCCCGTAGCCCCGAAGCCCCTGGGCAGCTCTACCTGACCACAAGCCTGGACAGTGTGGCCATAAGTCAGTTCTCACTGCACTAACAAATGTTTGCCTGGAAGCTTTTCTTTTTTTTTTTTCCAGAAAGAATGGGCAGTATGCCAGCATCTGCACATTCAAAAATTTGCTTATCAGCTCCCCCTCTAGCATATCAGAGACAGGACAGGGCCAATGAGGTTGGGTCCCCACCCCACAGCCAGGCCCCTCCAGCCACAGGACCACGGGGTCCCCACCCAGCAGCACCTGCCGCGGGTAGCTCTGGCACAAGCTCGCACCCTGGGGAACCACTCATAAGCAGGCCGCACCTGTGGACACCAGCTGCCCGGACACCAGGCCGTGTCCCTCACACGACTCCTGCGTGTCCCTCCAAGCAGGGAGGGTGGCAGGGTCCCCCAAATCCTCCCACCCCACATCGCCGAGCACACGTCCTTGGAGGCTCCCAACCCAGGAACAGTTCCGGAAGGTTTCCAAAGACTTAAGCAGTGTTTTGAGAAGAGCCGACAATCTCGCTCACCCGTATTTGTAATTTAAATAACGGGAGCTTGAAGAGTGTCTCCCTCGGGGACAGTTTAATAACTTAAAAAGCCAGCGCCAGTCCCACTGCGCGTGCCCCTCCCCACGCTCGGGGGAGGCCCGGTCCCCGCTCAGCCAGGACAGTGGGCAGCCAGTGTGAGGGGGCTGGTGGGCAGCTGGCTCATCCTGCCACCCTCCTTCGGCCCAGGGCAGCCGGGATGTGCCCCACACCACCTGGGGCAGACTCCCCCGGAGCAGCAGGTCCCATCGCGGTCTGGGGAGGCAGGGGGCTGTCCAGCCTGTGCGGGTGGGGTGTGGGTCACCCGCCTCATCAGACAGCCCTTCCCGCACACCCATCTTTAATATTCATAGCTCTCCTCATCTGCATACCATGCCATAAATAGTCAGGGAGGTAAGACACAAAGATCCCCTGCATTCCTAATTACACTTAAAAATCTAATGTAAATCAGAGCCACGCAGAAGCACTAAATCAGCTACCAGTGGGGGCAATGCTGTTGAGAAGAGGCCCCAGTGTTGGGGCTCCCACCTCCACACCCCTGCAAGGTGGCCCAGGGGACCCCAGGCTGCGACCTTGGAGCCCAGTCTCACTGGGGGTGCTCCTGAAGCTGGAGCTCACCATGCGGCAAGGGCAAGGTCCATTTTCTCAGGACCTCCAAGTTCCTGCCGTCCTGGCCCCCCAGGCAACCCCACCCCACGAGGTGCCAGGCCCCCTGGCTCAGGACAACAGCATGATCCTGTGGAGCAGGTGGCACTTGGGCTCTGGGCTGTGTACCCACGCTTTACTGCAGGCCAGGCCGCTTCAGTTCTGGGACTCGACTGCATGGCAGTGAGACTCCGGGTGCCGGTCCCCCCCTGCAGGGTAGGAATGGGGAGTCCCCAGCAGAGCACTGAGCCACCCAGGGTCAGGACAGGAAGGGGCATCACAGGGGCTCTGGGTCTGCACAGGGGACCCGGGTCAGCTCCAGCTGCAGGGACCACAGGGCGGAAGGGACAGGGGTGGGTGGAGGCCTGACAGTGTGGCCTGACCTGGAGTCTACCCGGCACACAGGGCGCCGCCAGCCAGGGAGCCCCGTCCAGGACTGGCGAGGGGTGGCTCACGGTGGAACACCCTCCATGGCCTCGCAGCAGCACTTCTGCCCCCAGGCCCAGGGCCTCACCAGGAAGACGGAGACACGGGCGGGCTGCACCCGGGGGCCGTGGACCCAGATGGAACCCAAGGCTGCCCACTGGACCCCGCTGTGTGCAGCTGGGGACAGGTGCACAGGGACGGCCCTGCGCTGAGTCCCCAGGGGGGCCCTGCCCCACCTTCAGACCGACTGCACCCAACCTTGCCACCCACCTTCCTAGACACCTGGCAAACACCACAGGCCCAACCTCAGTACAGCCAGGACCCCACTAACTTCCTGTTCAGGGGTGGGGTGCTGCACTAGCCCTTCTAGGGGCCACTGGGTAGGCTCCTCAAGGTCCTGCCAGAGACGCAGGCCTGGTGCCTGGGGTTCCCCACTAGCCATCAAGGTGGGAGGTGGGGAGACTCCTGCTGCCCGCATCTGCCCTGGCAACACGCCCAGAACTATTTTTAAGCCCATTTACTAGAAATTCCTCAAATTAAAGGAAATACAGATAATGCAGCAGAATCCTGGGGGCCAAATAAAAGCTACACATAATCATTCTCATACTCCAGCGGAGGAGGCCTAACCACAAACCCCAAGCCTCCGCAGTCTTTGAAACACCCACAAATCTTATGAGGAAAGTCAGGGTCCTCTCTGGGCCTTGGGGCTTTGGGGAGCATCAGGGGGAGGTCGAGGTCCCCCTGGGCCCCGGGACCTCAGGTAAAATCCAGGGGGAGGCCAGGGTCCGCTTGGGCTCCAGGACCTTGGGTAATATCCAGGGGGAGGACAAGGTCCCCCCTGGACCCTGGGACCTTAGATAACATCCAGGGGGAGGCCGGGGTCCGCCTGAGCTCCAGGACCTCAGGTAATATCCAGGGGGAGGCCGGGGTCCACCTGAGCTCCAGGACCTCAGGTAATATCCAGGGGGAGGCCAGGGTCCGCTTGGGCTCCAGGACCTTGGGTAATATCCAGGGGGAGGCCAAGGTCCCCCCTGGACCCTGGGACCTTAGATAACATCCAGGGGGAGGCCGGGGTCCGCCTGAGCTCCAGGACCTCAGGTAATATCCAGGGGGATGCTGGGGTACCCCTGGGTCCTGGACCTCGGGTAACAACCAGAGGGAGGCCATGGTCCCCCCCCCCGGGCTCCAGGACCTCAGGTAACAACCAGGGGGAGGTCAGGGTACCCCGTGGGCTCCAAGACCTCAGTTAACATCCAGGGGGAGGACATGGTCCCCCCGGGCCCCGGGGCCTCAGGTAACATCCAGGGGGAGGACGGAGAGGCCGCAGTCATATCCAGGGGGAGGTCCTGCTCTGGCTCTGGGATCCAGGGAAGCATCCAAGGGAATAGGGCTGCCTTAGGCGATAGCTATACACAGTAATTATGAGTATGAAAATTAACACCCATAAATGCTGGCATCCACTTTTGCAACCATGTGGCAAAGGACCTCCACCAGCACTGGCAATGGCCAGTGGCTCTCCAGAGGAAGGAGTGGCCTGCAGCTTCCTCCCTGGCCAAGGCCTCTGCTGAGCCAAGCCCCACCCTACCAAGATGGCTATAGCCCACACGCTCCCTGCCTTCACCCGGTTCCCAAAGCCACAGACAGCCGTCACCCCTGTGCCCCAAGCAAATCAGAGCGTGAGAGGCCAGCTGGGGAAGTCAGACTGATGCCGGCAGGGGCCGGACCCCAGGACAGGCCGTTCAGCACAGAAGGCCGCATGTGGGACCCCGAGAATGAGACCCACACTGGCCATGGGGTGCACACTAGTAACCCCCACACTCTGGCACAGAGGCAGGAGGATCACAAGTTCAAGCCCAGCTGGGGTAACTTTGTGACTTGGCAAGATTCTCTCAGAAGAAAAAACAAACGAAGAGCTAGGGATGCAGCTCCAGGCATAACGCTACAGCAAAACAAACAGCAGCCCCACAGAAGAAAGGCGCAGTGTCTGTCCTGCCAGCCGCCCCGCCAGGCCTCCATGATGCAGATACAGGGCAGGACAGACAGCAACAGGTCTGCTGTTGGGCAGAAGGTATGGAACACACGGCCAGGTGGGCACCGTGTCCCCAGAGGCTCCTAGAGCCAGGTGCCCTCGCCAGCCTACCTGAGCCCCAGCCCCCTGCCAGGAACTGGCAGCCCCCGGCCAGAACCCCCTTCCCCTCAACACCACCAGCCCCGATGCATGGTCCCCAGGGTGGCTAGACGCAGAGACTGAGGGGGCTGCAAGGGGCCCTGGCCCACAGCCACAGCACAGTGCGGGACATGGGGCCCACAGCCGAGGAAAGAGCTGGGTCCCTCAGGGCTGGAGCTCAACTGAGAGCTGGGCAGGAGGCAGAGGGAAGAGGCGCCCAGCTGGGTGACCACACGGAGCTGCACCAGCCTGGGGACACTCACAGCACCAGGGTCCAGCGCACCCCAGCCAGGCCGACACAGCGGGGTAGCACAGAGAAGCCTGCTCCTCAGGGCGGGCAGGACCATGGCCTGACCCTCCTCTCACCAAGGGGGCACCAGTGGCAGGTACGCAGCTCAGGCTGGCCCTCCACTGATGCTTGCCCAATTGCCACCTGTATACAAGTGCCTCCATTTTTGTCCAGAAAAGATGCAGAGGTGTCCCTGTAGGAAAGATCGCCTGAGGGCCGTGCTGGGCACAGACCCTCACCAGCCTTGAGTCGGGGGGAAGCCCAAGGCCGAAGCTCCTCACCCTGCCTCTGCCGCTGGCTGGGCACAGCTGCTCCCGCCCGCCCGGCCGCCACTAGGTGTCACATAACTTAAGAGAAAACAAGGTACACGATACGGTCACACTGTGTGAGACCCTCTGTGGTGCTGGGCCTTGTGCACACTGAGCAAACACCACTAAGCTGAAACACAGTGCTTTTTTTTTTTTTTTTGAGACAAGGTCTCTCTTTGTAGTTCACTGTACACCGGCACGAGGGCACTTGGCTCTAGGAGCCTGTAGTTGCTGCCCTGAACTCCCTATGTAGCCAAGTCAGCCTCGAACTCACAGCAATCCTCCTGCCTCTGCCTCCCAAGTTTTGGGATTACAGGGATGAGCCACCATGCCCGGCACTATGATGTGTGACTACCAAGGATCAAACTCCGGACTCTGCGCTGCCAGGCAGACGCCGGAACCACTGAGCTAAATCCCCGGCTGACACGGCTTTTTTCTTTCTCTTCCCTCCAGATGCACTGCCCACACTGTTCTAGGATTCCTGGGTTTATCGATCCTTCTGTTTCAGCCTCCCAAGTAGATGTGAGTATAGCTGTGCACCCCTGTGCTTGGGTCTCTGCTGAACTTTCTGAACATCCGCACTGACAGGACACTACAGGGCCTTGCCTGCCGGGCGCTGAGGCTCTGCAGCCAGCTGAACCCCGCTTATCTCCGCGCCTCTGCAGGGGCCCCCGTTGGCAGCGACCTTGGCTTGGCCGTCACTGGCCGTCTTTGTTTTTATTGTCCCCTCCCAGACTGTTCATGCTTCTGGGCGGAGGCCAAGGCTGTCTATCCCTCATGTCTGTCTAGCTCGCGGTCTGGGCCGTGTCCCTTTTTCTCATCCACCGGGGGTGAGCAGTCGCCAGGCCCCTGGGTGTCCCGCCACCTGTGAGCCAGGGAAATTCGCTTGTTGGTGGCCTGACTTGTGCAGACTTCAGGGGCAGATGTGGAGACCCAGTCCTGACGCCAGGGAGCCCGGGCAGGGCAAGAGCCTCCCGGACTCCCACCTTTGCCACACGTGAACGCCTCGGGCCCAGCGCCCTCCCCCAGGGGACAGGACTCTTCCCACTGCTGAGGGGTCTTCCCGGCTGGCTGACAGATGAGAAAGAGCTTTTAAACTCACCATCTTGGCAATTTCCAGAATATAAACAAATCAAACTGCCATGTAAAAGCCTCACATTTAAGAGGAGGAACCACAGGCTGTAATAGCATTTGTACATATTAACATTAATTCTTGTGATCTGAAATCACAGACACACAAAGGTAACAACACAATCCAGCAGGGTGGCTCTACTGGTATCCGAACTATTCAGGAAGCTGAGGCAGGAAGATCCAGGAGCTCAGGAATCCAAGGCCAGCCTGGGCAGCACAGCAATCCTGATCTTAAAGCAAAACCAAGCACTCTGGCCAACAAAAGCACTCCAGGATTCAGCCTTTCCCTGCTTGGTAAGTGCTGTCATGCTGAGGGCAACAGGAGGCGCACCCCTCCCACGTCACAGAAGACAAGGACCCTGCTTGCCACAGTTCTGTCCAATTCTCGCTGAGGGGCCAGGAGGGCGGTCGGTCGAGGACAGGAAGTAGAAGCAGAGAGCTTGAAAACTGATGCAGGGTCTGTAGACAATTCGACCCCTGCACAGAGAAGATCCTAAGGAATCAGTGGGGCATGGCAGGGCTGAAGAACACACACAGCCACACGGAGCTCTGTACCCTCCGTGGTAAACACCTGGGAAGTGAAAACAAGTCCACTCATAATCAACACCAAAAAGCATCCAGTCCTCCAGAATAATGCAGCAAAATTTAAAAGTGGAAAACTGCAGAACTTTGTTCAAATAAATGAAAGGTCCAAGAAAATAGAAACGTGTTCTTATGGTTTCTGTCTGGAGGTCACCCCAAAGCCTTAGGCTGCTGGAGGAGGCCGGATCTAGGTGTACGACATGGGACGAGGGCACGGTAACTGCACCCGTCCTGGGTCGTCTGGCGGGGAGGCCCAGGCTGGGGGCGGCCTGCAGGGTCTCAAGGAAAACAAGGGTGCTCTGCGCCCAGGCTGTCACTGACACACCGCCCTGCCTGGGAGCCAGCAACTGTGGACCAAAACCTCTACACTCTACGAGCTAAAATAAATCTCTCCTTTTAACTTCGAGTGCTGGGTAATTTGTCTCTGAAATGAGAAAGTAACCGAGACACACTGTGTTCAGGGGACAGAGGCGCCTCAAAGCTCCTCGAACTGACCACGGACTCGGCAAGTTGCTAACCAACCGCAGCTGGCTTCCTGTGCGAGGGTCTGGCGGACGCGCGCGTTCACACAGAGGGATGCTGGTCCTGGAGGCCACGCTAATCCCGGAAAGACGAACGGGAGCATGCGAGGCTCCCGGGCACAAACTGCTCCAAAGCTGCGGCAGTCCGGCCAGTGTGGTACTGACACAGAACAGACCAGATCAATGGGCCGTGGAGAGTAGCCTATAAATACACCTGTGTCTACCATCAGCTGGTGCACAAGGACGCCTGGGCCACCCCAAAGGAGAAAGAGCAGCCCTCTCCTAGGCCGTGCGAGGCCTTGGGGACACTCGTGCGCTTTGTCCACAGCGGCCGCCTTTCGCCACATGGGAAGAAATGGTCACACTCTTACAAGACAACACATGGTAAGCTTGTGGGGCCTGAGCTAAGCCCCGAGTCCTCAGAAACCAACCCAAAAGCACAGGCAACCAAAAGGAATAGTAGCCAAAAGTCAGATTCCATCAAAATCAGACTTCCATACTTCCAAGGGTACCACCAGACAATGCAGAAATGGCCCAAATGCAAGGGAATACCTGACTACCATCTTTCCTTTAGTTTTCTGTGGGTGCTGCAGACTGAACCCAGGGCCTCCTGAATTCAAGGCAAGCAAGCTGTACCCCAAAACTTAGCACTGCTTCCTTTGCTACCCAACCTGGCCTCCAACTCTGAAACTTCCTGATTCAACTTCCCTAGCAGCTGAGGTTATAGGCGTGTGCCACTGTATCTGGCTTGCCAATCACATTTCTGATGAGGCTTGCATATATAACATATAAAGAGTTCTGGTCAGGCACGGTAGTACACACCTGCAATCCCAGCTCTAGGGAGGCTGAGGCAGGAGAAGCACAATAGTTCGTGGCCAGCCTCAACTGCACAGTGAGGCCCTGTCTCAAAAAAGCAAACACAGCAAACAAGAACTCTGACAGCTTGACAAAAAAATGTAAGCAGTCCAGTTCAAAACTGAGTAACACACATAAAGATTCCTCAAAAAACATACACAAATGTCTAACACGGAGGTGAGAACAGTCACTGTCCCTGGGCACCAGGAGACTCGTCGCTGGGCTGAGGGTGTGGCTCAGTGAGAGAGCACCTGCCTGGGCTCCATCCCCAGCACGAGAGGCAGATAGAGCTGACCAAGCCAGGAAGGAGAAGGACGCAGCCACCGTGAAAGACAGTGATTTCCTCAGGTCAAAGGCGGCCCAGGCTCCCAGCTCCAGACAGCAGGTACCCACACGGACGCCCACCAGGGCTGCGCTCCGAGCAGCGATGTGCAGCAGCCAACACCAAACCCATGTCCAGCAGCTAAGGACTGGGTAAAGGAACCGAGTTTTGCTGCTGCCGACAAACACTGCGCATCACGCTGAGCAGGACCACGGCTGCCTCGCCATGTGCGCAGGAGGGATGATTTACCGACATATGCAAGATTGGCGTCGCCCAGTGCCAGCGCAAGAGAAGCGGGGCTCAGAGGGGCAGAGGGAGCGGGAGCGATTGCTCCTGAGATGGGAGGGTTTTTTTGAGCAACAGGAATGTTTTAAAATTGATCGTGGTGATGGCAGCGCAGCCCTGCGTGTGTTTTCGGTGCATGAGTTACAGCCACACGGTGAGCTGCACGGGGTGCTGTTTCTACAAGGGAAGAACGGCCGACAAATCAAAATGAGATGTTCAAAAATTCAAGTGGCCCGCAGGAAGGAAGCCTGAAATCCAAAGGCAGGGCAAATCAAACACCAGAGAAGAAGGCAGACCTGAGCCTGCCCCACGGCAGTCCATCGGTCGCACCAACCGGACACAGGGCTGGGGCCCAGCACACAGGCTGCGGGTTCCAGGTCTGGCACCAGGAAAAACCAAGTAAATGAAATTACAAGATTTGTGACTTGTGCCCCTGCCGGGAGGCAACAAAAAATAAATTATGTGAAAAGGCAAAGAATTAGAATGGCTAAGAAAACTGGAAAAAGAATTAAACAGGAGTAGTCCGGTGCTGGGCGGCCTCATGCCAGGCCAGGCTGCAGCGGACTGTGGCAGGCACTCACCACAAGGGACACCGGCCAGCCCCTCGCTGCACAAGCACTCGCCAGAGTGGAACAGGACCCTGAACGTGAGGCGGAAAACAGGGAGACGCAGACTTGTGCTGGGCAGAAGCAGCTGTGGGCAGGGCGTCGAGGCAGCCCGGGCTGGAGGACAGGGCAGTGACCGCAACCGCCAGGCTGCCCAGACTCGCTACTGGCCGGCAGCAGAGGACGCAGGGAGGACCACAGCCTCACAGCAGGGCCTGGCATCCAGGGTAGGCGGGGGATGCCAGGGAGACCTGGTTGCGGGCCTGTCAGAGTCATCAAATGAAGATCTCGAGAACACCATGAAGAAGGCCCCACCTTCTCTAAAGCAGCTCGGGGGATGGATCCATATGCCATAACTTGCCCCCCTGGGGACTGGGGGCCACTCACCTGGCAGACAGGAGGCCCTGGGTTCCATCCCTAGCACTCCAAAATACAAAGGTAAAAGAAACACTTATGCCAGGCACGCTGGCATGCACCTGTAGTCCCAGCACTGGGGAGGCTGAGGCAGGGGGGTTGCCGGGAGTTCAAGGCCAGCCTTGCTACACAGGGAGTTCAAAGCCAGCCTGAACTGCAGAGCAAAAAGAAAAAGAAGAACACTCTTCAGTGCACTTTGTTGCATTCTGTGGTCAAATAATAACCCACATAGGGGCCTAGGCACAGTGGTGTGCACAACTATCCACCCCAAGATATTCGCGACATATGTGGGTCTGCAATTATGTCCACAAAGTTTTTTTTCCAATACTGGGAATCAACCTCAGGACCTTGCACTGGCCAGTCAGGTGCAGCACTACCCAGCTAAATCCCCAGCCCCACAAAGCCTTACAGAAAACCAAAAGGTCTGTATTACTCGGTGGTGTCAACTTAAATCTTCTCAATCTCTTAATGTAACATCCAATGTAACAGTAATACTCTTAAGTTAGCGGCATTAAAAGTCTGAACCATGAATTAGGACAGAAGCAGCACCAGTCGGTAGCAGAGCTTCAGCACACAGACCTGCTTCGCCGCAGTACCGGGGATCAAACCCACAGTGCGCTGGGCTACAACTCCACTCCCAGCCCTTCCGGTTTTTTTTAATTATTATTATTTTACACAGGTTTCCACTCAGTTGTCCAGACTGGTTTGGACCTTGGGAATCCTCCTGCCTCAGCCTCTTGGGTAGCGAGGACTATGGCCACACACCCTGCATTCGGCTAAAACTTTTGCTGATTCTCTGCACATCAGAAAAGCACAGATTACAAGGTGTCAGAGGCAGGCGTGTGGTGTGCACGTGTGCCGTGTGTGTGTGCAGGCTGGGGAAGGTGTCGTGTGGAGGATGTCCTGTGTGTGTGGTGTGCTGACACTCCCTCCTGTCACCTCGGCCCCTCTCAGGAGAAGCCGGCTCCGTAACCATCAGTTCCACGTTGCACAGCACAGGCAAAGGCCACAGGGTCAGCGCTGCGGCCCATCTGCAAGCCAGGGAGAAGCGTTTGTCCTCAGGGAAATGCAAATGACAGCACGGGCTCGATAAAGCCAGAGGCTGGGGGAGGGTCAACTGAAGAGGTTTTGGGGAGCAAGCTCCGCCTCCCCACATCCCCTGCACATAATGAACCTGAAATGACGCCATAAAATTTGCTCAGTTCTGGCAAATAGGCTAGAAACTTTTCTTTTTTGGCCACATCCCCAGCCTGTCTTTATTTTTCATTTTGCGACAAGGTCTCATTAAGTTTCTCAGTTGTTAAGGCTGGTCTCAAACTTGGAAATCCTCCTGCCTCAGCCTCCCAGAGTACTGGGGTGATAGTTGCACACCACCACGCCCAGTTTGTAAGTGTATTAAAGGTGCTTCTTTGTGGCTCTGTTTGATGGCAGCAGCCACATGCCAGCAGGATGTGATGCCTGGACTTGAGCCCACATGCCCATCCAGTGGGGGAAGCTACTCCCTTCCTGCCACCCCCAAAGCTGGTCACAACCCCCTGCCCCAGGCCACATCACGGGCTCGGCCAGGTAAAGAGGGAGGCTCTGCACTCACTCTTGGAGCTGTCTGGCTTCCCTGAAGAGGAGTTTCTGCAAGTCCTTAAAACTATCCCTGGAATGGACACAGGCAGCAACACCACCGTCACCCTGGGCTGCCTGCCAGGATCCACATGGCCCGCGGCAGCGTGCCTTCTCCAGGTCCCACCCCCAACAAGAAGGGAAGCCCTTGTGTTCCGTGCCCACTCCTGGACCCCTGTGGCTCACCCAGTGGCACACTGCAGCCCCTGAGCCAGCTGGGTCTGCCTGGGCTTCCGGATGGAGCAGAGCCGCTGCCCTGGGCCTGCAGGTACCAGGCGCCCTCAGCGCAGGTTGTGCTGGACCCCACACCACTGGCTCATCGCTCAAGGCCCTGAGCCAGGAACAGGGCCCTGGGCACAAAACTGCTCCCCATGACCGATACCCTGTGCTCTGGACAGAAATCCCTGGTCACCATAGTGGCCACAGAACCTCGTAGGGTGGCTTGCCCTGGCGCTGCTGGCCAGGAACGCATACCACACAGCATGGACCCAGACAGTGTCACCTGGCATCCTTGGCCAGAGAGAAGTCAGTGAGCAGGCAGGGCAGGACACATCCCAGGAAACCTGCTAACCTCACATGTCCCTTCCCTGCTCAGACAGGACCCAGGGGAAAGCACTCCTGACACAGAGACAGCAGGACTTCGGGGACACAGCGCAGCCTCACAGCCCAAGCCAAGACAAGGCAGAGGCCACCACTAAGCACT
The DNA here is from genome assembly GCA_004026965.1 of Petromus typicus. Taxonomy (NCBI): domain Eukaryota; kingdom Metazoa; phylum Chordata; class Mammalia; order Rodentia; family Petromuridae; genus Petromus; species Petromus typicus. The sequence goes on along the minus strand of PVIR01016692.1, from coordinate 9,254 downwards.
AGAGGGGGAGGCCCAGCGCCCGCCCAGCGCCCACAGGCCTGGCCCCCACCTGATTCAGATCCAAAGAGCTCAGGGGAAGCCCTGGGATCCCCCAGGCACGAGCGCTCGTCCCCTGGGAAGTGGATGTCCCATCACTGTCACCAGGACGCCACCGCTGCAGCCGCCACCGCACCTCCATGATTCCCTAACCGTTCCCGAGGGAGCACTAAAGGTAAATATGTTAATTTGACTTCAATCATGGGTTCTTTTAAGCACATGCTATATTAGTTTAGGGCACAGAGCCTGAAAACCACTCAGGTGTGTGCACCTGTCGTCTGCTAAAGAGATTTCCAGCTCCTGCTGCAGCCAGGAGGGACCAGTGGGCAAGGGTGGCAGTGCCAGGGCCCCCAGCCTGGCAGGATTCTCATCTGGCCTGGCTGGCACCACACGCTGAGGCAGTCGACACCACCCTCAGGCTGTATTAAGGATTCGTCCTGGGACCCAGATCCAGGGCCTGGACGGCTCTGCAAGGCAACCAGAGGCCCTGGGATAACACCACAGAGGCCCCGCCCACTCCAACAGCAAGAAAGCCACCGGGTTAGAAGCCATCCCAGAGGCAGCCTAGAGCTGGGGACCCTCCTGCCAGCGCCCCAGCAGCTCCTGCCCATTCTCCTGTGGATGTCAGTCCTGCTGCCGGGCAGGTAGCAGGAGCAGGGCTCGGGAGACACGACAGCGCGGGAAGCCACACAGGCAGAGCCACGTGGAGGCTGGCCACGTCCAGCCTGCCTCGCCCTGCGGAGGCTGGGGCTGCTCCCTACAGTGGGCCTTGGAAATGGGGGGCACGGGGGCCACACAGAACACGCTGCGCCAGGACGGCTACGTGCCCTAAGACCAACACTGTGACCACGGGGTTCCCCAGTGCGGGCGCCACACCGGGGCTACGCTGGCACCCTCCCCAGGCCATCCTGTGCCGCCCTGCTAGCCCTCCTCCGCAGCACCAGGAATCCTGCACAGGTTCCAGGAAGCTGGAGGGGTGGCACTGCTGCGGAGTCTCAGAAGCGCCGGGCCCACAGCGCCAGGCCCCACCCCACAATGGCACAGGGATGTGCCTCGAGGACAGGGGGCAGTTCATTTGATCTGGGGTGTTGCAGGGGGAGGAGACCCAGCCACCAGGCGCCACCCATGGGGGTGGCCGGCCTCAGACAAGCCCGGGGCAGCAGCCGCTCCTGGCGCCCTCCACCCACCCGGGAGCCCTCAGAGGCCGGAGCTGCACCGTGCCCCCTCACCCCATGGCCATCAGCAGGGACTGGAGGTTTGCATCCGCTCCCAGCAGAGGACAGACAGACAGACACTCTGGGCCACGGGTACTAACTCTGCTTGTCTTCCCACGCCAGCTCGGCTGACCGAGCAGCAATGTCCTATCCACCTGGTCCCACCACACGGCCGGCCTGAGGGGGGTGCCATGCATCTTATAGCCAAAGGGGTTTCTGCTCCTCCAGATGCCAGTGTGACTCGTGCCTCTGACACCACAACTCCACATGGAACTACCCCCTCCACTGCCATCCAGGGGGGTCAGTGGCCGGGCACTTGGGGCTGGAGTGGAGGCCACCCCGCTGGGCTTGCCCCCAGACCACAGCGCAGTTAGAGTCCGGGTTATCTTTATTTTGCACTCTTTTCTTGTGCTGGAGGCTCACTATGCTGCCCAAGTTGGGCCTGGCAGCTCAAACAACCCTCCTGCCTCAGCCTCCTGAGGACAGGGACCACAGGCAGGGCCACAGTGCCTCACTGTGCTTGTAGCTGAAAGCAGGGTTCCTGTAGACGTAGTTAATCTGCTGCAGCAACATCTTGCTGGATTTGGGGTCCCCGATCTGGGGTAGCTGTCCTTCTGGGACTGTTCTGACTGGGAGGAGGCTGCCCTGGTCAGTGCCCAGGTCTGGCCCTGGGTGGGACATGGGGAAGCGGGCCCTGGGTGACCAGCGCCCGCCCAGTGCCCGCCCAGTGCTGGGTGGCCCTTAAGTTCTGGGATGGAGTCTGTTGTGCTTCCCCTGCCCACACATCCCAGGGACATCAGAGGGCACGGCCACTGGCAGCCAGCAGAGGACAGGACACCTTCCCCAGTGACCAACAGCACCCACACTCTGCTGCTTTCTCCTTCCAGGCATGGACTTCACTGTCACACCTGTGATGCCCCTGCCCATGCCATGACACGTGTGCCATCAGGAAAGCCACAGGTGGGGGCCTTCAGTTAAAGCGGGCTAGACACCGAGTCAGGCTGCAGAGGCCGAAGGGACCAGGAAACAGCCAGGCCCAGACTGGCATGGAGTGGTCAGCCCACTGAAGAGACAGGAAGTTGGGCCTGGGGCCTGCGCCTATCATGCCAGCACCTGGGGGGCTAAGGTAGGAGGGTCACAAATTCAAGCCCACAGGCCATCAGTGCCAGCCTGGGGCAGGCTCACGGGGGTGGCAGGTAGCCTCAGCCTAGTCACATGTGCTGCCACTCACAGGGAACTTTATCTCCAGAAATCACAAGTCCTGCAGCTCCTCTGTGAGCTTCCTGGTCCCTGTCTTTGGTCTTTTTCTGCCCGGAAGCCCCACCTGCCAGGGCAGCCACCACTGGGCCCGAGGCCTGGGCAGGTGGGAGCTCCGGAGGGGCAGGGCTCCCGTCTGGACACCCCTGCCTGTGCCTGTGGGGACATCCCGGTCAGAGGAGCCCACAAGGGGCCACTTTCCCAGGAGACCTTATGCTGGGCAGCGAGGAGGGTGACACCCCAGGACCCTTCCTTTAGGGTACAGGATGTCTCGATGGCCTGCATCTAGACCTGGGGAGGGTACGAGATGAACCCCAGGGCAGCCTCCAGAGTGCCACTAGTCTGCTCTCCCTATGCAGCACAGGTGAGACCTGCCTCCTCCCACAGGAGGGTCCCACATGTGGGACCCGCCACATGGCTGCTCTGGCCTCATGGAGTCCCACTCACAGCTGCCTGCCCAGACAATAGGCAGAGTGGCCCAGCTCTGTGCCAGCCACATTGCGCCGGGGCTCCCCATGACCCAGGGCTGCTGGTTTCCAGGCCGCTTCCTATGGCAGGGCTACAGCACTAAACTGGGTTATAGCGATTAACACACTTCCCGCTCTGTCCCAAAACTTATATAAGCCAGCAGCCCGCGGCCCTCTGTTACCGGGAGGAACCGCTCCCCACAACTCTATCCCCCACCAGGCCTGGCAGGCCTCAGGGGCAAAAGCACCCCCAGCCCCCAGCCCAAAGGCTCCCTGCCCAGCAACCCTGGGAGACACAAGGTCCCCCAAACTTCAGCCTCCTGAACCCTTACGGACAGTCTGGACCTCAGGACAGGGTCGCTGCAGATGCCATCAAGTGAGGACCCAGAGGTGGGGTCCCGCCGATCTGGGGAACAAGTGTGCTTACAGGAAGGGGACCTGGCTGGGGTGCAGCTCAGCAGCGGGGAGAGAGTTCAGTGGGCACAGAGCGCTCCTGACCTGAGAAGGGACAGATGCAGGTGGGGAGCTGGCAGGTACGTGACATGGGCAGAGGGCGAGGGCTGTGACGTAGCTGCCCAGGACTGTGGGAGCTGCTGGAGGCTGGATGAGGCCTGGGGCCACCATGGAGCCCCAGATTCTGGGAAGGAGTAGATTCTGGGGTTACCACATCAACCGGTGGCTGCTTTTAGCCAAAACCTAGGAGCTCAGTGCTCTGCACCCCCAGGGAAGACCCAGCCCAGCTGTCCATGGGCTCCCCCTTCCACATGTGACCCCGTCAGGTTTAAGGACAGGCACAGGAGTCTGCGATGGCGTCAGCTTCACTGCGGGGGACGAGCATGTTTGGGGACGCAAGCGTCTGTGGTCAAATGGGCATGATTCCTAAGAAGCCCCAACTGGGCTCCTGCCGTTCAGGTTGGAGTGTTTTCCTCAAACCTGCCCAGTGCAGCGCTGCTCGAGGGGTGTCTGGAAGGAATCCCCGGTGCCAGGGCTGCCTTGGGCTCCAGCCCTCCACCCCACTTCCAACCCGCTCCCGGCAGGGTCTAGCTATATCACCCGACGGATGCAAGGCAAACCCACTCTTCTAGCCGCTTCCCGGGCCCTGGGAGCCGCCAAGCCTGGGTGGTTGGTGGGCAGGGGCTGCCCACTATACCAGGCATGTTCACCAAGTTCTTGAGGCCAGTGAGTATCTAGTCATGGCCAGGGCCACCATGACTGAGGGGTGTAACCGCTAGCTCTCACCAGAGGGTGCGCCATGCCCGCAGCCCGTGTTGTCCGAGCCTGGGTCTGTGAGTGGACCACACAGGGCAGCCCCTTGCACTGCCAGCCCTGGGGAGCCAGCCCCTCCAGGGTGCCAAGCCAGCAGGTCATTTGCATAATATTCTCTGCAAGTTAATATCAGGCTTGATAACGATCGCACATCACAAGAGTGGCTGAGGCGCTGTTACAACACTAAGTAATCATATTTTAAATTATGTTTCCCTTTATAGAAAGGTGTTGTAGAAACACAGACACGAAATCCGTCTGCTGCAGCCCACTGCCAACCACCTGACCGGTTCCTGGCACCTTTGCTGTGCCGTGGCTGGGCTAAGCTGTCCCAGGGAACTGGCCCAAGCACAGGGTGTGGCATCCCCTCACCACTGCCACCCAGTTCACCCTGCCGGCTCAGCGGCCTCGAAGCGAACCCACAGTGCCCACGGCTCTGGGAAGCCAGCCCGGGTGCACTGCCCACGGCCCTCGGCCCGGGCCTCACACAAACCCAACACTTCCCAAGGCCTGGCATCGGGGCACACGCAGGGGGACGCAGTCCCTCGTGAGCTCAGAGCAGCAGGCCTGGCTCCTGGGACCTCCAGGTGTCACAGGAAGAGCCCCCGACTCACCCCTGGGGTGCCCCGCCGCACCCTGCCTCCCTGGTGCAGCTCCCAGCTCTGGGCACCCCACATCCTGATGCGCACCCCGCAGCCACCAGACCCGGGGCCTGGCGAACCTACACCCTGCCCGGAAAGGGGGCCCCGTTCCACCACCCCTCCTCTCCCTTCAGCAGCCAGGGCCGACCGCTCAACCTCTATTTTCTTAAAAGCCTTTTTCTCTTTTATAAAAAAAAAAAAAAAAAAATCCAATTATAGCACAAGTCCCTCAGCAGGGGTCAGTGTGGAATAAGAATCTCGGAAGTTAATGGACGCGACACAGGCAAGATGAATGCCCGAAGGGTTCAGAAGTTGTATGATGTGGCTTTCATTAACATTTTAATTGTAATGTATCTTTTTAATCTCCTCTCACCCTAATGGCTTTATATCCAAAAAAAAGGAAGAAAAACTGCTGACAACAACAAAAAGTATCAATACACAAAATTTAACAAAGGCGCTTAGCTCTACAGCCCAACCGGCAGATAGAAGTAGTGCAACCTAGAAGCACGGTGACTTCCAGGGGCAGAGTCGGTGGCCGCAATGCACCCACTCTGGTACAGGGACGGCACTGGGCTGAGACCCGAGGGCCATAGAGCAGCCGTGAACAGGTGCCCACCAGCGCCGCCACCGCCACCCAGAGGGCCCCGAAGCCAGCTGGCCTTGGGCAGGGTCCTTCTGCGCCTGTGGAATGGCAGGCCGTTTTGCAGGGTAAAGGCTGGGATACTGATGGGCCTCATCCAACACCCGGGCAGGGGCCTGAGGGGTCCACCAACAGGCCCTCGTTTGCAAAAATGAAGGTACCAAAGAGTACTTGGCCTTGACTACAGATGTCCCAGGAGATTTTTATTTTCAATCAATAAAGATTCCTTGAGGCCAGGCTCTGCTGGACTCAAAGCTCGCTGCAATCCAGCTGCCCTTTAGGCCTTCCCTCCCCACCGGGCCAGCCCACCAGGCCTGAGCCAGCACCGCAGGCAGGGCTGCCGCTCGCCCTGTGACTATATATGGGCACTTTTGAGCCCCTCGGGGGCCTGCCCAGCCCTGCTTCCCAGGCACAGGGGCAGGCACTGGGCGGGCCTGGGGCAGGCAGTCCATCCATGGCCATGTACCCTCCTAGATAGCAGGGCCCAGTGGGAGGGGAATGGACCCGCCTTTCCCAGGCCTGGGAGCATCCTCAGTAGTCACAGGACTCCCCTTCAAAGGCAAAGAGCTGTCTGCCGGCTCGGGGGGCAGCACCCCAACGGTCACAGGCCAAGCCTGGTGGCCGGGCACTGTGGAAGCCCCACTGCAGTGGGCGGCCAGGCCTGGGAGGTGGGGTTCTGCCCAAGGTCCCCCTGCCAAGAGCAGGTGACCCTGCTCCCCCCAGCTTCCCAGGCCCAGCCCCAGACATGGGCCTGGACACCCTCAGTGCCCACACAGCCTGCAGACCAAGCCCCTTCCAGACCAGCAGGTGCAGGCTTGGGGGTCACCTCTCACAGGACAAAGGCAGAGACCCCAGACCCTGCACACCACCTGTAAGAGCCCTGCACGCAGGTGCCACCTCCAGCCCTAGACTGGTGCCCTCAAGGCTATAGCTGAGGAGCTCTGAGCAGCTGAGAGACTGCAGGTGACCCTGACACTGGGGCCAGCTATGGGGCATGCTTTGCAAATGACCTCATTGAGAGCTGGCGGGGAGAGCAAGAATTTGCTCAAAAAGTAAAAAGGTCGCCAAGATCCCTGCCCGGCCTCATCTTGGCTTAAGGGGAAGGAAACCCAGGGGCCAAGGGCCAGTAGCTTTGGCCAATGAAGTGGGTGGGCACCTGGCTGGGGTCACCCGTGCTATGGTACTCTAGGCCCAGACCGCTCACCCAGATAGAGAGCATGGCACCAGAGAGAGACCCAGCTAGGGACCTCATTGCCTGCCAGACACTGGGAATGTGCCAAGGCGGCAACTAAGTCCTGCAAATGCTCATTGCCAGCTCCCACCTCTGCACCACAAGGACAACAAAAGCCTCAGGGCACCATGGGAGAACCCAGAAAGGCCTGGCTGGGAGCAGGACCTGGGCAGGAGCTCAACCTGGGCAGGAGCTCCGGGCGCCCTGAGATACCACTGTGAGACAAGATGGCACGGCGGTGGGAGCCACACCAGGTGGACAGGGTGCTGGCACTGGCGGACTCGGCGCCCATGCCTTACTGGCTGAGAGGTCAGAGGTGCGGTGCATCCTGCAAAGGACAACACCGGCCCTCTGTCACCAAGTCCTGGGCCCCAGGCCCCGGCCTGAGCTCACACTGCGCTCCCCACCACCCGTTGCCAAGCAGGTGAGTTGGGCCAGCGCGCTCGTGCCAGCCTGGGTTCAGAACGTTCCCGCTGAGGTGTAAGGCAGCCTGTTCTGGGCCGAAGGCACAGAGCTTTGGAGTTCTGTCAAGTCTCAAGCCCCTCACCAGCACGGCCTCTCTGGCCAGCTCGCAGGCCCCTCCAGGTCCCCAAGGGCAGCCAGGGTCCCAACTCCTACTCCCACACCCCCAGGACCAGCAGGGCCTCCACCCAGCACTGCCCAGCACACCCGGTCCTGGGTGTGACGCTGAAGCGGTCCCTGGCCCCGAGAGGTGACAAGTGCTCTCTCGTTCCACTTTCTGTGCTAATTCCACCCTAGGCCGAGAGGCCCGGCACCTGCCTCTGCATCTCCCACTCCAGCTCTGGCCCGGGAGCTGCCCAGCCCCAGCAGGACCAGGGGGTGCCAGAGGGTCTCCAGACAGCACATGGGAGGCTCGGCCAAGGACGAGGGTGGCCGGGGCCTCAGAAATAAGCTGGCTGGGAGAAGGGGGACAGGATGCTGGCCAACAGGGCACAGAGGCCACCTCTCCGGTCCCAGGACACTCCCTTCTGAAGGGCCCTGCAGCCTCCCCCGTGGAGTCTTGCCAAGCTGGGGAGTGGGCATTTACCACCAGGAGCCACAGAACTGAGAGAGGAGGGGACAGAAGGGGACCAGGAGGTGCAGAGAGGACACCCGCACAGGATGGTGAGGGGACATTAGGGTCTGGACCTGGCCTGGGGCCTGCTTAGCCCAGACGCTGACCTGTCTAGTCCCAGACAGCTGAGCAGACACAGCCGTGGAGAGAGGGCTCCGACACCATGCAGGCCAGGGGTGGGACGCCCATGAGCCCCCGGCCCAGCTTCCAAAGACCCCGAAGAGGGACCCACAAGGCTGCTAGGGACTGTTGGGCTTCAGCACCCAGCGACCCCACGCCCGAGGTTGAGGGCAGAGCCCTGGCCACCTCAAGTGTCCCGGACTTCAACTCCAGCAGAAACGAATACACGATTCCAGGCGGACCCCGGGCTCTCCTGGGACTGTGGCCCTACGAGGGAGGGGCCTGCGGGAGGGACAGGAGGCGGTGACCGCGCCCCACGCAGGGCCCGGCCGGGTGGGGGGGTGTCGGTCGGCAGCGGGGGTGGGGGTAGAGTGGGAGTGGGGGTGGGGTCCCGTCCGTCCTGGACGGCCGCGGGCGATCTCGGGGGGTCTCCAGAAGGCGGGGCTCCCGGGACGCGCAGCCAAGAGCCCCGAGTCCCCGGGTCGGACGCCTCTGGGCCCAAGCTGGCCGCACCCCGCGGCGGCGGCGGTGGCGGCGTCCGGTTGCGCGGGGCGGGCACTGCGGCAGGCGCAGCGGCCAAGTTGGCGGCCCGGCCCGGGAGTTGCGGAAGTGCGGCGGGGCGGTACCTGCGGCGCCGGCCGGTCCCGCGGCGCTGCGGCTCCGCTCGGCCCCGACTCCTCGACCTCGGCACCGGGCACCCGCGGCGGGCGGGCGGGGCAGCGGGGCGGCGCCGCGGGCTGTTTAAAGGGACAGCGCGCCGGCCGCGCGCGCGCGCGCGCCCGTGAGCGCGCACTCACGGCCAGGTGGCTGGGCCGGGCCCGGCCGGGCGGGGCGCGGCGGGGCGGGGCAGGGCGGGGACTGGGCGGGAACCCAGGCAGGGACTGGCGCCCCCGCCCAATGGGACCCCAAACTACCAGCCGTCTAGCGGGTCAGGCTGCCTTCAGGCCTGGTGTGATCCAGGTGCTGACAGCCACCTTGGCCCCGTGACCCTCTCGCGGTCTCCCCGTCTCGCTGTGTTGCCAAACCTCTGGGTTTCAAACAAGCACCGAACTAAAGCCAGCCACGTTGGAGGAGGCCCAGAAACTATAGTTGCCCCTCCCAGCCTGCAGCCCCAGCAAGAGTAGGTCAAGATGGACTATACTTCCCAGACGCAGAGCAGCCTGGGCCCACACCCAAGCGTCCTCTCGGGAAGTGGAGTAGCCAGGCGTCAGAGGTCACGGGCAAGGCCACAAGGAGGGGCGCTGGGTGAAGGCACAGTGAGTCAAGTAGCGCAGAACACTGAGGGGACGCTGGGCGGGCACCTGACCCCA
>PVIR01016691.1:0-36186 GCA_004026965.1 Petromus typicus | reverse complement strand
GGTTCAGGCTGGCCCTGAGCTCAGCCTCAAACTCACATCACAATCCTCCTGCCTCTGCCTCCCGAGTGCTGGGATTACAGGAGTGAGCCACCACGCCCGGCACTGTGGTATGTGGTACTGGTTGCTGCTGGGTGTGGGTCTCCACACCCAGTATTGTTATGTGGTTACCGGGGAATCGAACCCGGGTCCTTGCGCTTGCGAGACAGGCGCTGGAACCACTGAGCTAACTCCCCGGCCCAAGGGAAATAGTATTCTTAAACCCAGCTTGAAATACAATGTAAGATCTGCTTTTTAAAGAGTCTTTACAAGACATTTGCATATATAAGAGACATTTTTCTGTGATCTCTGTGAAAATGTGAAAACAAGTATTTTCCTACTGGCGTCCAGAACCCCAAATCTCTTTAGATGTTTAATAAACAAAACTTGAATTCCTGTCTATCTTCCATACCTACATTTTATGTATGAAAAGCAATAATGCACACAAACCAGTGTTTAAATCCCAAAAAAGGCAAATCAGGTAACATCCCATCTTAGCCAAAAAATGCTGGATCTAAGTAGTAACTCTAGTAAGCTTGCTATGAGATAGAAGGAAAAGAAGGAGGGGGGACAGGGAGAGGAGGAGGAAGAGAGAGAGGAGAGAGAGAAGAGAAAGAAGAAAAGGGGGAAGACTCAAATGTTTCCATTTCCTTTTATCTATTTGTCTATGCAACGGTTCCCTTCCGGTCCCTGCTTCCCTTTCTCTTCAGCCTTCTTCCGCCATCAGTATCATACCAACTACTACATTTGGGGGCTCTTCCTTGCCCCCTGCTTTCCAGGCTCTGCTGCACAGTCTCCCCCTCTGCCAGCTTCCTTTTCCTCTCTCCTTTTCTGGGGTGGAACATACATGTACACAGCAGCACAAACACAAACATACAACCATCTTGCCTCCTCTCCAGCACTTGAAGGTGATGATGGACACTCCAAACACTTAGCACAGTGTGAGAAAATGTTGTAAAAAATGAGAAGCTTTTCACCTGCAAAACAAATGCATCATAAACAAGCTCTTTTCAAGGTAGAAATTCTGGCACTGGCACCTGGATAGAAGAAAGTGGAATTCTCTTGTTAGAAGCAAGCTAAAGATCTCAGATGCTAGGTGGCAGTGTTAACTCACTTACAGGCAAAAGCCTGATGCTAGCAAGTCACACAGATAATTTATTTTGACCAAGATGCACATAAAAGTAGAGAACTGTTAGAGATGGGTTGAAGCCAGAAAAATAAGTTGCCATGACTGTCCATGAAGGAGTTCATAAACATGGAAAACTAGTAGCCATTTCTTTAAAAGGATTCAGCCAGAGACAGCTGATATTTTAAGACTCTGCTTTGTGATTTCAGCATCAAGATTTCAAAGCATACTATCTTTTTGAAACATGCTATTGGTGCAGAATTAACCCCAATGTCTAATATTTTCCTGCTTCACCTGAATTCCCTCTCTGAGTAAATGTGATTGTATTCATAATGATAAAGTTAGAAAGAAAGAAAGAAAGAAAGAAAGAAAGAAAGAAAAGTGTCTTTCTCTTTTTCCATCTGATCACTACCAGAACCTTTATTCCTTCCTCAGACTGCCCAAGGCAAAATTCACCACAGGGACATTTTTTATTCTCTTCCCTTTTATAGTACTGTCAGTCACACTTACTCGTCTATATCACACAACTTGACACTTAGCCACAATGCCTGTATTTCCTGGTCAGGTTGAACTCTTTTTCCTTTTTTGAAATATTATGGTAGATCAGGGATGGAACAATGGAAGAACCTTGGGACTTTCTCTGCCATATGTTAACCACAGAGATAAGTAGTTATTCTAAGTACCAGACTGAATATCCTCACTCTCTTTATCAAAGTGGGATGGAAATAGCTAATAGAGAGGATGAAGTCCACGCATCTTAACAGGACGTACAAGGATCTCTACAACCCACCCTAACTTTTCTCACCTTTTTCTTTGCCCATGCATCCTTCTTATACATTATACATCTCAGCCACACTGTCCTTCAAGATGTTCTTTGTATGACAAATTGTATAGTCGCCCTTCAAGCCTTTTAAAAGCTTATCTTTCTGCTAAGGGTAGTCTTCATTCTTTTATCCATCAGGTAGACTCCCATTCATCAACCTGCTATTCACTGTTCTAAAACTCCAGGGAAAATATCACCTCCCTGAACATTTTTGTATAGTTTGTCAGGTGTGTTTAACTGCTTTTTTCTCTGTGCCTCTGGTTATAAATAGGTAGAAACATAGATATAAACTCGAGTGTGATGGACAGTATCACCACAGTTTACTGCCACTGTTTTTTTTTTTTTTTTAACCATGTCTCTTTCAAAGAACTACAAACCCCTCCAAAACAAACTTGCTAACTTAGTTGCAAATTTTTCTCCACAGATTGCTGCACAAGGGCTGTGCCATATCAGCAGTACATAAAGGGTGAGATAAGCAGTGGGAGGCCTGGTTTCAGTATTTGAGCTGAGAGAGTCATCTGATATTTGATTGCTAGAAGAAACAAGCAACATTTCTGAGCATCAGCATAGTACACATGCGAGAGCCTGTTATCTTCATAACAAAAACCTGCCCCTTTGAAGCCCATTTTCCAAGACTACATTTTGGGGGCACTTTAATATAAAAATGTATTTTAAATGATCTTCATTAGTCTGCAAATTTACTTTTTTATACAGTTATGTTTTTATTTTATATTTTCTAAATATTCTATCAAATTTTTATTCATAAGACAAAGAAAGCTATTTAAAAATTATAGAAAGAGGGTTTTTATTGTCTGAAGTTAATTGAAAATGTATTGTGATAACTCAGTATAATGGTTTCACTCACTTAAAGAATATCTTTAAGGGCTTCCTATATACAGTCCATAGAGCAATCAGCAATATATATAAAGAGCCTTGCTTCCACAAACCTTACATTATTTGGATTTAGAATACTCTTTCTCAAGTAGGCATGATTTACCTCCAACAAGGCATTTGTCATTGTCTGGAGATGTGTTTCATTATCATAAATGGTTCTCTTGGTATCTATGTGCAGAGCAAGAGAAGCTGCAAATACTTTGTAATATAAAAGAGGCCACTATGATGTACAATTATCCAGAATAAAATGCCAGTACTGCCTAGATTGAGAACTTTGTGTTATGCAATAAACAAATAATGTATAAGCATTATATAAAATAATATAAGTATATGTGTACTTGTACACATAGATATTAGAATTTTATGAGCATAATAATAAAATAATGCAGGATAGGAGAGAGTTACTTCTTTAAGAAGCTCATCACACAAAGGTTTTGGAGTAAAATAATATTAATGCAGATATGTTAATGAAAGGAAGAAGAGTCTTTCCCATGGCACAAATAGACTGTGTCACGTTGAAGGAAAAATTAGGTTTCACAGTTTTGAGAAATATGACAGCCTAAGTGGTGAGCAAAAAAGAAATGAGAAAGTGTAGGAGATAAAGTCAGACATAGAGCTAGAATAAAATTATTAAGAGCTTCCCAAACTATGGTGAAGATTTTACTTTCTACTCTGAGCAAGATAGGAAGCCACTGAAGAATTTGTAGCAAAGATCTCCTGACTTAACTTTTCAAAGATCACTTTTTCTATTTAAGTGCTATGTGGAAAAAGACTATAGGGCATGGTGAAGGGAAATAAAGGAATTTAGTTAATGCAGTAGTCCAGGATAAAAAAGATGGTGGTTGGTATTGGGATGGTAATGGTAGAATAGTAGAGCATACTAAATCCTGGATTCATTTTCACATAGGGAAAGTAGGATTTGCTGGTGGCTAGAATATAGGTAGAGAAGAAAGAGGGGAGTTAATTTTATTTCAGAATTTTTAGACTGAGAAACTGGAAAAAAATAGTTACTATTTAACAAAACATAAAGACCATGGAATGGTAAGTAGATAAATGATCAGAAAGTTCAAATGGAATGTTGGGATAAGAGGAGTATTTGTCCTATGTATAAACAAAAGAGGCTTCAGAGACAGGTTTTGTTTTGATAGTATACATTTACCAGCACCTCTACAGATATAGGCCAAATGAAATCAGCTAAGCTGGTTAAGAAGGAAAGTCTGAGCTCTTCTTCCCTCCAAAATTTTGAGAGTTTAGAGAAATGAAAGCTATCCAGCCCACAGGAATAAAAAGGATTACTGATTAAGTTAATCAGAATATCAGACAGGGTAAGTACTGAGTGGTTTCCCCAGAGACCAAGAAAGATGTTCATAAAAGAAGCAGTAATGAAGTGTGTGAAGTGATTTTGGTAGATCCAGGCTGACATGGCTTGTATCTAGATGCTCTCCCTCCAAACCTCATGTGATCATAGATGGGGCTGTTCAGAGCTAGTTGGAGATCGAGCATGTTATACTGAAATTAAGGCTGTGTGATACTGAATTAACCCCTTGAATGGAACTCTAGTAGTTCTGAGTGTGGAAAATGAAAGTTTCATCTAGGTGTGGGTGATATCACAGGTGATATCCTGGCTTGCAGCCAGGATGGAATATACAGGGAGAGAGGAAAGGCAGGCTTGCTGCTGCTGCTGCTCACTGCCTGATGCCTTCTATCTGCCACAACATGAACAGTTTCTTCTCTGTTATGCCCCTCTGCTTTGCCTTCCTGCTTCGAGTAAGCTGACTATGGGCTGAAGCCTTTATAAACTGTGAGCTGAAATATTTTCTTTCTTTAATTTTGAGTGTTGGTATTTTTGTATCAGCAACAAGAAAAGTAACTAAGACAGAATTGGGTACAGGAGGGTGGGAGTCATTGGTGTGAATGTACCATGTGGTTTAGTAGCTTTTGGAAATGGCTTTGAAAATAATTAGAAATGTTAGCTAGAGCAGAAGCTCTGGAAGTCTGAAAGCTGCCCTTGACAAGAACTTCTGGTCAGAGTTCAGAAGACCAGAAATGCTGCTGGTGAAGACCTGCCGCAAGGGATCTCTATTGGCAAGTAGGACTGCAGTGAATATTGGAATACAGACTACAGATTTTATGCATTCACGGAAAATTTTTCTATCCAGAGACTGCCTGTGACTAAGTGTGGATCAATTAATCTGGTGAAAGAAATTTCAAGGCAGTCTAATGTTGAGGCAGTGGAATGGTAACTTCAGTGGTGGTGGAGGAGTTCCCAGAACTATGCTGAGAATCAAGAGCAGAGAGTCCAGAAGAATGATATAAAATGTTTTTAGTTTGGCCAGATAGGAAGCTCTGGTAAAGCTGTTGATTGAAAGATAGAAGAGGGGAGAACTTGGTTGCTGAGAAGGAATAGGACAACATAAAATGCTATCTGATGACTTTATATGAAAGAGAAAGACTCTACCTTTTGAAAACCCCAAAACTAGAAATGTGAATACTTTTTCTTTGAGATGCAAACTTCAGAACCATGTTGCAGAGTGGTGGCAGCCTAGAGAATTGCCCCTCAGGATTGGGTTCAGAGGGCTCAGCAACCCAAGACTTGAATCCTACAACAAGTAGAGGAGGAATCCTGCCCCTTGCCCCAGCTTGCAGTACACTTTGGCATCATCCATGTTGTGCTGGTTTTACATGCATGAAGAATGAAAGTTATGGAGTAAGAAAGGCTTCCCTTTATATTACAGAAGTCCCAGGAGGCTGGGCAGTGTACTCCTGAGAGGACAGTGTGTGAAGACAAACGTGAATGGGAAACTACAGAAGGTTGAGGTCAGGAACATGGGTCATCTAAGGAAAGTCACAAGGAACTAGCAGAGCCAGCCCAAGAGAAAAGTCACAAGAGCTACAATCATTGGAAATCCCACAGGGGTTGAATCACCAAAGCCCTTTAAAGTTCACATTTTACCACAGATTGTCACATATGCTGGCCATGAAAATATGGAATTTAATTTTTTCCCTGCTGGATTTGAGTCTTGTTTTGGTTCCATTACTTTGTATTGTTCTATTTGGAATGGTAATGTCTACCTTGTGACATCAAAGTATTTACTTTTCTTTTGTTTGTACAGAGGATTGCAACTAAGTGTTTGCCTTGACTCTCAGAGGAGGCTTTGGGCCTAGATTGTTGAGCAATGGTGAATTTTTAGGACTTCGGCAACTCTTAGCAATAGATTAAATGTCTTTTGCATAAAGGGATGTTTACTAGTCTTTTGGGGGCCAAGAATGAAATTTTATGATTTGCTTCTAGATGTCCTTCCAAAGACTCATGTGGTTATAGATGGAGCTTTTCAAAACAAGTGGGATATAGTGCATTTGATGCTGGGATTAAGGATTTGTGGTACTTAATCCAGAGAGTGGAGTTAGTATAGTTCTGTGTAGCATTACTCAAAACACTTATAGCCTTGGGCCAGACATTTACCTCAGTGGTTCTGGCATCTGCCTGGAAAACATAAGGTCCTGAGTTCTATCCTGAGTAACCACATACCACAGTGCTAGGTGTGGTGGCTCACACCTGTAATCTCAGTTCCGAGGAAGCAGAGGCAGGAGGATCACCTTAGGTTTGAGGCTAGTGTGGGCTATATAGTGAATTTGGAGCCAGTCTGAATTACAAAATGAGACCTTGTCTCAAAACAAACAAAAAACCAAACAAACAAAACTACTCATAGCTTGGATGATGTAAAAGGGGTGGACAGGCTGGTGGTCAGCTGTTTGGTGCTTGCTTCTCACTGCCTTCTATTTGCCACACCATGAACTATTTCTCCTCTGTTATGCTGCACTGTCATATCACCCTTCCTTAAAGTTAGCAGTCTATGGACTGAAACCTCTAGAAGCTGAGCTGAATTCAGCCTTTCCAACTTTAACTTGTGAATGTCTGGTATTTTATCTCAGGGATAAGAAATGTAATTAAGACAGATATTAATGCATAACATTTTAATATTAGACTTAGCAATGTAGAGATAAATCACTGGTTATTAGTGGAATAATTTAAGGTAGGTAGTATATTGTTTATGAAACTGGACAGAAGGGAGAGAGACATACAGAGAGAAATGTTAAAAATTGAAAAGGAAAAGAATGATATGCATAGAATTTAAGATAATGATTATTTTTTTCTCTAGAGAAGGCAATGGAACAAGATAGGACCATAGAGGCTGACAGACTTGGTAATGTTCTATTTCTGAATTTGGCTTATCATGCTTCCTAATGTAAAATGTGTCACCCACAGTCTTCTGATGAACCAAAGATAACAACCACAACTTACAAAGTGGAAAACAAATTCGTGAAAATAAAGACAGTGACTACAGATATCTCTTTTGAGGAGTTTGTAGAAAGTAGGGTACTGGTTAAAGGGTCTAGAAAATGAAATTCTCTTTTGTTTGGGTTTTAATGCTAGCATGGATGTTCCCATGTTGATGGGAGAGTAGGAGTGAGAAACAGAGGAGGCAAGATCAAAAGCTGGTGAGATCAGGACCTCGAGTTCTGGAACCCAGATTCTCTGGTATCATCTCACACTGATTAAAACTGAAATCTGCTTGGCCCTATTGGGATTTGTACACATAGAAGGCTAACTCTAAGATGCTAATTTTCAGCCATAGGTGCCCTTTTGCCTTGTTTCATGTAGTCAGTACAAATGAAGTAAATTCTTTCTGTGAATTACTTCTAGAAGGAATTTTGGCTGGTTTTGCTTGAATAGTAGTCCTTGACTAGCAAATCTCACTTCCATGTTTGTGTCTGTGGTTGAGAAAGAGCATTTACTAACAGAATGTGGCATGTGTGGGGCAGCTAAATATCAAAATGAATTTCAGCCCATTGTCAAGGTTACCAAGTTATAAAATCAGAAATAAACATGACTTATGGAAATATCATACTGTAATAATAGGTAGCTGCAATAATATGAAAGAAATTACATCTGCTTTTGATGCTATGTGATCTATTCTACGTGCCCAGATATGAAATGACCCTTTACATTTTAGTATGGATTTGCTTCCATGAATTCAACCAACTTCAATTTAAAATATTCAGAAAATATTATGTCTGTTCTGAGCTTACAGAGACCTGTTTTTTTGTTGTTGTTGTTTGTTTGTTTGTTTTGTTTTTTTGTTGTTGTTGGTCATTATTTCCTTAAGAGTACAGTATAGCCACTTTTTACCTAGAATTTATATCATATTATATCTAGAGATGAATTACAGGATGCAGAAGAATGTGCACGGGTCCTATGCAAATCCTTTATGCCATTTTATACAAGGTACTTGAGTGTCCACAGTTACAACATCCTGGGTTCTCAAGGGACTTTGGAACATATCTCCTATAGGTAATGGGAATCAATACAACTCTATTCTATTTAGTTTTGTATTGATTTATTCCTCACTAAGAGAAATAGGAGACTGGTGTGCAAGTTCTTTTTTTGTCATGGAATAATTTGGTTCATGTAACTGATCACAGATGAAGACATGCTTTTCAAAGAGCTATGGGGAAATGCGAGAAATGATTTAGAATCAAAATAGCTGAAAAGATTGACAAATATGTTTTATGAGAATACAGAGACTTATTTTAGGCCAAATGGAGAAAAGTAAAAGGATTTCAATGGCTGTGTAGTATCTCCTAAAAAGACATACTTATTGGGTAAAGAAAGGATGTATGTATGTATGTATGTATGTGTATATATATATATATATATATATATGTGTGTGTGTGTGTTTATGTATGTATATATGTATATATGTATATGTATATATATGTATATATGTATGTATATATGTATACATATATATGTGTGTGTATTATATATGTATAAAAACAATGAAGAACTGACATCTAATACTGTTAATTGAAAATTTTAATGTCATATGAATTCTTATTTATTATTTGCACAATAGCAAAAAAGAGATTTTCCTTTCGAAGCAACACAGATATAAGCATTTTAGAAAGCTCTGTAAGAGCCTAATGGTGTCTTTTATCTCAGATTGCAGGCCAACACAATTTAAAGTAAATATAGATTTATGAAGTTGGCATGGGAAAGTTGAGTGATCATCCTTTGTATTTTCACCTTTAGGCCATAGAGTCTACTTCCCACATACTGCTGCAGTCTTGTTGCATTTATTTTGGTAGTCACAGGAACGCCTACACTGGTTGCTTCCTATCTTTGAAATTTGTTAGATTTATAACTGCTAAAGACTTCCTGAAGAGAGTTTCTGGCATTTTCTGTTTCCCATTTTTATTTCTGGCACCCACTATTATCCCTGCTCTTCATAAGTTTTCCTGCCCCTTTCCATCCTAGCCACATTTACATCATTCCTTTGTTCCTAGTAGCACATCTTGTTGAAATTTCACAAAGTTGTAACCAGAATTAATAGCACGAGTGGAAATGTGCCTGCAGTACATAACAAGGATGTGAAGCCCAGTGTCCCACGGAGATGGCACTGGCTGAGGTAACTAAGGCTGGAACCAAGTTTAGGGTGCGAAGAATATGATATTCACACATATCATAATTTCGAATTGCAAACCCAAGCCACTAGGTTGATTCAAAGCTTGGTGATTTGGACACATCACATTAACAGTACGAATAGAGAGTGGATCCAAGTATAAGATATAGCTGTCAAGTGGCTTCCTTGCTACCAGCGTTTTACAGTCTGGCACACACACGACAGGTGCTCTCTGAAAGTGAGCTGATTGCCCTGCAGCTTGCACTGTAAACAATTATTATAGGACCTTCTTTTCATTTTCTTCACCCATTCATGTGGTTCTCTCTGTGAACACCTTCATTAAATGCCAAAGGCTGTGAGCTAACATATCTGGTTCCAGCCCTTTGCAAAATGCTTCTGTTTATTTCTTCAGCAGCACTGCTTTTGTAGTCACACTAGACTAGGAAATGTTGGGGGAGAAGGAGGATAAAGAGAAAAGGAAAGAGAGAGGTCACAAATTTTAAGCCGTGTGGGGTTTTTCATTGTTATTTTTGAAATGTGGTTAGCACAGAGACAAATTGTACATTTACTACAAGTCACAGGGACCTAACGAGCTCCTAATGTGTCCCATACTTCAAGGTTTTTCAGAGCAGGCCAGTAACTTAGCAACCACAGCTAAACCTTGACAGGAATAATCATTATTTGTATTGTAGCTTCAGGCTTCCTCCCCACTGTAGGTTTCTTTCTTTCTTTCTTCCTTCTGTTGTTTTTGAAAAAAGGCCCCCAGAACAAGAAAGAACAGCCAAAGATGGGAAGAGAGAAGTTTCTTTCTATTGCTCTAGGTCCAAAATCATCTTCCAGGAGCACTGGCCTGAGGTTGGAAGCTATTTCACTCCTGGTCACTCATAAAAGTCATGGCAAAAGTTTCGGTGTTTCTATCCTGTGAATGTCACAGTGTGTTTGATATACACTCAAAACAAAACAAAAAAATTAGCTGTTGCAGTTTTGGTAGCTTATAAATCAACATGAGATTTCTTTGATGTAAAAATAATTTTTTACTATCCGTGTAGAAGTGTACAATACAAGCTGACCAAGAGTCGCTATCTGCATGGTTAATGAGCGAATCAAATTTGTCCAACATCTTCATGGCAGTCCATCTTAGTTCTTCTCTACTAAAGCATTAGTAAAAGTATAATCCCTTCATTATGAATGGTCTTCCTCTCCCCATTTCCTCAAAAAGCAAAATAAACAAGAACGTCTCATGAAAATGATGCTTGTAAAGTAAAAATACCTAAGACAGTGTGATGTCCAGTCAGAAAGTAAAATTTGTACCGGGTAAGGAATAACAAGTGTGGAGATCTTGAAAGAATTCTACAGCTATTACTCATGAGCTTTAAAGGGTCACTTGTTTTGACGATCTCTGCAGAACTAAAGAAGTTAAATCCCTGGTAGGAAGCTTGGATAAATCAGTATTGTCAGGCAGATGGTAACAATGGGTAGAAGATTTACTACATAGACCTATTTCTGATGCCACAGATTGATCCCTAACCCTCACAAATGTCAGTTCAGAAGCTATGAAAACAGAAGAGGAAAATGTGCTATAATTACCAATTTTGTTTAATTGCATTTTGGGAGGGCCAAGCAACTAAAAAAGAACACTTGTTGTTTTACATCAATTTTGCAGAGATAAATAATAAAACACTATGAGTTCAGAATCACGGAGCTGCAGTCCTCACTCTGTTATTGAATGCTCGTGTGAATATGGATTCCAGATCCGAGTCTGTGCCTCAGGTTGCAGTCCTAAGAACTGCCCTTAAATTGGAGTAGGCCCAGGTACTCCCTGGAGTCCCACTCCTCTATGATTTTATTGAAACGGTAGAGTGAAAGGGCAGGATAGTGCATAATGCTATGAGCAGTTCTGAATGAACCATCTCAAAGATGAATTCTAATTATTTCTTTCATTTTTTTTCTGGAAAGAGAATAATTCTAATTGTTTTCATTGCAGGCAGGTGCTCAGGGGACCTTGCTAGTTAATACATTCTAACTTCTCTATTAATAATTTAAAGCAAAGGTACTTTGTAAATTTGATGAATAAAACTGCTCTTGCAGATTCTCATGAAAAATAAGCTTTGGTGAATGCTCACAATTGCTTTTCATATATAAATATTATATATAATATACATATATTATATATATAATATACATATATAATATATATTTGCAGTAATCTCTCCATTGTCATGCAATTATTAGGATGATAAATGTTTAATAGCTGATGAGGATTTTTTTCTTTTTCTGGACATGACAGATATTTGTAGGTGCTAGAATAATGAATAAGAGGGAAGCTCAGCAGATAGTAGAAGACAAGGACAAATCTGAAAGGAGCTTAGGACCAGTTGCAAAAACAGGTTCCACAACTTGATGAAACAGGAAACAGAAGTTGGATGTGATGAGAAAATGGAGGTTTTCCAAGTAGCCTGGTGAAGGGATCTGAACCTCAGAATGGTGTCGAGATTAGATATTGTTATAGAGACAGAGGGGTGTCTGCCAACATTGCTGTGAAACCTGAACCAGGTTTAATAACATCTTGTTTATATCCCTACTTATTTGATGAAGTTGATCATATCCTTGCAAAATAGTCCCTTCACACAGAGAGGAGTGAAAATTGTAACCATCATCTGCATAAATGGTTGTGCACTGTATCACTTTTTGGAGAAGCCATTCACACAAGTCATACAGTACAACTGCTAACTTTTGGAACATGTGAAAGACAGGACTAGTAGATTTCCTATCTTTAGGCAAAAATTCTATCTCAGCATGTCAATGGAGTCACCACTACTTACTCTGAGAAAGTGTTGGAGAATGGGCTGCATGCCTCTGATGTTGGGGAATAAATGAATAGACTCATATTCCAAAAAATGATAGATAAAAGTGCTAACAGCTCACTGTCAATGATGGAAATAATGTAGCATGGCCACACAGAAAGGAAGAGGAGAACTAAGGAAGTTGAGGAGAGGCTGCTCGAATGGAGAAGACACTGGCCAGCTGTCACAGAGTCATAGTGAACCTAGCATGATCATTTTTCAAGTTATACTCTAAACTCTAAGTTGAAGAGAAAATTGATAGTTGTATGTGAAGCTAGTGGAGATTCAGAGAGTAAGTATTAAAAGGTTGGAGTTAATTTTATCATAGAGGATTAGCACAGGTGAAAAAAATGTCTAGATTTCCATATTATCAACATTCTCCAGCTTGGGATATCGTGGTCTGATTGGGCAAGGAACACATAAAAGAAAAAGATGAGAATAATGTTTCATGTGTCTTCCTTTCCTTTTTTTTGTTGAAGATAAATTCAGAAAACAACAGAAATATAGTTTCCTCTTTTGAGTTTGCTGAGAAATATAACAAGAAAGTGAAAGGAAATTGCTATGAATTTTTATGAGGCAAAATAGATACATTTTCCCTTTGGGATAAAGAGATTTTCTTTGGTTACCACCCCTAAGTTATTGGGGAGAGGATTAGATTCAAATATGATCCTCTATGGACAATGCTTAAATCATATTTATTTTAGAAAGAAACTCTTAGTGCTGCTTGTGTTTGCTGACAGAGTGACCCCTACTTTATATTAACATGGATGATGGCCACTAGTTTGAAAGTAGATAAGACTGAGCACATCAAACAGTATTTCAAAACCAGGTAAAGATAATTCTTTGTCTCCACTGACAATAAGAGAAATTTTAACATCTTCATAGAAAAATAAGATCTAAACCAAAAAAATGAGCAGTGATTTATGGTAAAAAAGAGTTTTCTGCGATGGTTTGGCTAGAAATATTCTTAGGGTATTGTCCCCATAACATATCATTGAAGTTTCAGAAACTTGTCATTTCTCTCACCACAGTCACTTCAGTTGGATCAGTTTGGCTCAATCTAGCCTTAAAGGGAATGCTTTATTATGGTGACATGAGTGTGCCAGATTTCATCGCAGAATTCCTGAATTTAGGCCTCGCTCTGCTATTTTCTTGCTCTGTGGCTTGTAGGAAGTAAATTTATCTTTGAGCCACTGTTTTATAATGTATGGAATGAAACTCTAAATGAGCAGTGAGGCCCTGGTGGGTGTAAAAACACAAAAGAAGAAGGGTAGTTTCCTAGGATGCAAGAGAAGTGCCACATGCTTACAGAGTACGAGAGTGGCTGTCACTTCACAGCCACGTAACATAGTCTGCCCAGTCACTTCAGCTGGCTCTCTCACTCAATCTCTTCTCTCTTTCTGCTCTGTTCTGCAGCATATTTCCTAAGGACCCTGCTTCCTGGCTTCCTACACATCTGGCTGATGAGAAGCAATGACTCACTGAACCCTTGAGGGCAGAAGGAATGAAATAGCAGAGAAACTATTCAAATAGTTCTGAGCAGTGACACAGTAGCAGCTCCAGTTCCTGTTAGACAACCTGTTCCCATTGGTCTTCCTGTTCCTAACGAGCAGGTTAGGAACATGTCCGGCTTTCCTGGGAGCGCTACTGCCAGGAATCCTGTTCACTCTCTTAGTGTCTCCAATTCAAGCATAGTCTGCACATCTTGATTGTGTTGGCTTTGAGGCAGCTTCAGCATCGGCTCTGACCTTTCAGCTCTTTCATTTCCAGTGTAATCAGTCCTTCCCACTTGAAATTACAGTGGTTTCCGGCTGTTGACTAGACCCTGAATGCGACGGAATGAAAAGTCTGTGGCTCTGTAGCACAAACACAAAAGAGATGGGTTTGAATTTTAAATCTGTCAATTAGCTGGCTAAGTGATGATGGGGGCAGGCTATTTCATCTTTTAACTAAAATCATTGGAATAATAATACGTACGTTGCAAGATGTTTCTAAGGATTAAATGAGAAAACACATGTGGGATGATGCCTGGCACATGTTAAGTGTCTAATAAACGTTAATTTCTTTCCTCTTATTCACTACTCAGGAAGAAAAAGACCCTTATGATAATTGTGAAAGAATACACAACTATGTAGGGACAACAGACAAGAACAAGCCTCTCTAAAGTACTGTGTATTGGCATAATCACGTATTTTGAGTAACTATAGCCTCATTCATCCAAGTCAGAGAAGTTCCCATTCCAGTCTTCCAGGACTATCTTACAAAATACCACAGACCAGATGGCTTTAGTGACAGAAGTTAACTTTCCTATAGTTCTGGAGAGCAGAAGCTCACAATCGAGGTGCCGTCAATTTAGTTTCTGGAGAAGGACATTTTCCTGGATTCATACAGCCCCATTTCTGTTCCATCTTCCCATGGTCTTCCCTGAGGGTGTGCCTGTGTGGGTATGCTTGTTGTGTGCAGTCTTTCTAGATAAGGCCCACTCTACCCTCCTGAGTTCATTTCACCTTAACTACCATTGTAAAGGCCTCTTCTCAATGTGTAGTGGATACAAATATTCAGTCCATGAAACCTCCTCTGTATAGTTGTTCAGAATGGAGCCATTCTGACCTTGAAGCCAGAGATCTGCTTCTTGCTTCTATTTAAAGCAAGCAGTAGATCTAGTTTCCAATATTATTTGCCAATATCTTTCAATTAAAATTTTCATGCATTTACATTTTTTTTTCCAGATTTCATAAAACCAAAGTGTTCTGCAGACAGGGTCTCACTTTGTAGTTCAGGCTGGCCCTGAGCTCAGCCTCAAACTCACATAACAGCAATCCTCTTGCCTCTGCCTCCTGAGTGCTGAGATTACAGGCATGAGCCACCACCCTTGGCACTGTGGTATGTGGTACTGATTGCTGCTGAGTGTGAGTCTCCACACCCAGTATTGTATGTGGTTACCGGGGTATCAAACCTGGGTGCTTGCACTTGCAAGACAGGCGCCAGAATCATGGAACTAAATCCCCAGCCCTGCTTCATACATTTTGGAAGTTCAAGTCTATGTCTAATACTATAACTTTCCTATAGTCTCTGGTCTCATTTTTCTGGTATTGTTGCATTTAAATTTAGGTAAAGAAGGGCTATCCTAACTGTAGGGGCAAAACTAATTTCCTGCTTTGTAAAATGAAAAGTTGACCCAAGGAAGCTAAATCACCTTCATTTTCAAAGCATTTCTCAATTTCAAAGAAAATCATACTTTCCGTTGGGTATGAAATTTAATTTGACTTTAGTTTACATACTGTAGTTACCAAAATGAATTCTGGGATAAATTATTAGCTGTCTAAACAAATACATAAGCCAAACACTAAGATCTAAATGAACTGAACTTGGAGCATTTAGAGTAAGTTCACTCAGTTGTGGAAAGATCGAGGACACATACTTCAAAATGGAGAAATATAAAATGATATAACTTTTTAGGGATATTCTTGCTAACTTCACAAGATATTTTAAAAGTCTATTATCATCAAAACATAAATAAATGACATTTGTATTAACCTAATTTAGCACTTTTAATCTATATAGCACAGCATCATAACCACATTCAATTCTATAGCAAGATGTATTTCCTGTAGTCTGGGTCTTCTAAAAGAATCAGAAAAAATATTGAGCAGCACTGACACAAATTACTGTCTGTATTTACACAGAAGCTATGAAATTCTTGGTAAGATTTTCAGTGGATACCTAAAGAAATGGTAAGAGGTAATTTTTTATATCAAACCATCTAAAATGATGAATAAGAATAGGTTTCTCAGATGTTTGCTTAAAGTTTTATGTTGAATTTCCATGGAAAATCTAAAGCAAAAATATGAGTAGGCTCATCTTCAAATCTCACTTTGGAAAGTCACTGGGAAATAGCTCTCTATGCCAAACAACATTTGAAAAGCATCATAATGTTCTTGAATTGAGCCTCTTCCTCAAGCTGTACTCAATACCAACATCACCCTTTCAGCAGGAAGAAAACAAACTAAATGTGTGCTCAAAAAACACATTCTTCAAAATGTCTCAGGACTATCGTCTTCAGTCAGGTAAATGTATTTTTATGACTAATTAAAGACAAAGATTTAGATTTAGATGCAGTAATATTCATTACCTCATTATCTATCAGGGTGAAAAATTAGGAAAATTGAAGTAAGCCACAGAATGAGACCTGTTTAGTTAGGGTAGGTCTAGTTGTCTTAGCTCATTCAGATGACTATAGCAAAGTACCATTTACTTGGTATTCATAAATAGCAGAAATTTATTTTCCACAGTTTTGGATGCTGGAAGTCTGATCTCTGGCTTCAAACCAACATCTTCTCACTGTACTCTTACCTGGTATGAAGAGAACAAGGCTTTTCAGGTCCCCTTTCTAGGACACTAATCCTATTTTGAGGACTTCCAATTTCTAACTTGATTTTTCTACCATAGACTTACATTTCCAAATACTTTTTTGTGAGGGGCTAGGATGTCAACATTTTAGTGTTGGGGAACACACATGTTTAGTCTGTGCACCACTCAATGATAATTAAATTGACTTTAGAAGTAAATCATGAGATAATAAAACTATATTTGACTATGAGAGAGGGGCACATTCCTACCTTTACATCAAGAGATTCAACATTTCTTTCATGATGCCCTTTTCTACTATGGCTGAGATCACTCAGCTATTTTGAAAATCTAGATGTAACTTACTGGAATCATGAAATGATGACTTCAACTCTATGCCCATTTCCCACATGATAATCATGTACCTCCAAAGCATTAGTATCTAAGTATTTCTCCCTGGGTATTTCCATTCTGTTCTGCTTGTAATGTTCCACAAGCACTCACAAACTTTAACATGGTAATTACACTTCTAGATAAAGGGGATGCTAAAAACTTTGCTTGTCTTAGGCTTCTTGTTCTCCCAATTTTAAGATATCTGGAAGTTCCTTCCCCATGTTAGGGACCACAAGGGAGAACATGTAATGGTGAAATATAGGAACTCCAGCCACCGTCAGTAAGGTACAGCCTCCAACTATGTCACCTACTTCCTAGGAAAGACCACTTACCTCTCTAAACACAGCTTCTGTTCTAATCTATATAATAAAGCAACATAATCATGCTTCTGTTACAAGATATATATTCCTGTAGTATGGTTCTGTTCTGTAAACTAGGTCTACTGTGATAATTACTTAAATATATATGTCAATGTTTACCAGATAGCATTCAATGTACGGTACTCATTACTGTTACTCAATGAACGGTACTCATTACTGCTGCTATTTGAGTGTCAGATCCTTTTATATATCTTCTTTGCTTGTGTTGAATAATACTCAGATGCTACTTTGTATGTAGAGGATTAACATTTCATTGCATTTTTGTACATATGATAGTAATGATTATCAAATCAAAGAGCGGAGTTTATGGGTAGAATAGAATTTAGGTGATGGTCAGCAATTTGCTTTATGGAGGATGTGCTTACAGAATTTCACTAAAACAAGATATAGGGTCACGTTTTGGGCAATAGGAGATAGTGATCAGAAACTGCCATTACCTGGCTGGTCTGTTCAGCCAGAAGACACCAAACTCTTATGATGGGAAAACAGTTCTTAAATAGGCCCTGAAATACACTGGAAGGGAAGTGTGGGAAAACATTATTATGTGTTTTTGTAACGGATGAATCAAAACTGGCAAAAATAAACACTCTAAGCATATTGCAACAAAATTGAAGGTGAATGAGACAATTTTTTTCTTTAAAAAAAACTGTTGTCAATTTCAACAAATGAAGCTGCTAGTTTAAGTGCAATGGACACCTGTTCCTCATTGAAAAAATATTTTAAACATCAGATGTAAATCAAAATGTTTCATGGACTTTAAATATGGTATAATTCGTAAAACTGTTTACATGAGGCAATAAACTCTTAGCTGGGTAATTCTGATTTGTTATTTAACAAACATTTCAGTAGATTTTGTTTGGAGGTATAGTTATACTTTTACTCTATAACTATAAAATGATTTTAACTCTTTAACATTGGCTTTACACTAGAATGACACTGAAATTTTGCTTTCGATCTAGGTATCAGAGTCCTATAATAACTATTTGTACTAGGGTCTGATGCC
This sequence comes from Petromus typicus, assembly GCA_004026965.1. NCBI lineage: Eukaryota > Metazoa > Chordata > Mammalia > Rodentia > Petromuridae > Petromus > Petromus typicus. The sequence continues at coordinate 17,877 of PVIR01016691.1, read as the reverse complement.
TTAAGACCAAATAAAAATTCTGAACCTTAAATCATGAGGACAATATGGCATTGATTGCTCTTAATGTTTGCAAAGCCTTGAAATTGTTTAGGGGATTTTATTATACATTTCAAACTGCATACTTAGTATTTCCAACCATGAAATGGTAATGGAGAGTTTATTCCCAAACCTGCAAATGAAACTCTGGAAAGTTCAGGGATGGTAGCACTCTGGAGGTTGGTATCTGAATTCAAAATGACATTGTTAAATTGGAAAAGTAATCAGAAATCAGCAGAACGAAGCTATATGGTGGCAGTCGTGAAGAAGAAAGGCAAAAGGTAAGTGGCTATGGCAGATTAGGGAATTCTACAGGAAAATGCCTTGAGTTCAGCTCAGCAGAACACAGCACAAGTAGAAACTAGACCAGGTAGTAATAGGACCTTCTATTTTCTTTTGTTTTCCATTAGTGTGCTATTAGAATGAGTCAGCAGTTATCTAATGGGTCAAATTGATCCTCTTTCTTTCATCTCTCTTCTTCCTTACTCTCCTATTCCTTCCTCTGCATGTGTCTTCCTCGGCCTATAGACTGAGGTCTTTCTATTCCATTTAGTAGTCATTTGATTGATCCTGACTCTCACGACAGAAATGAGAAATGGAGAGAAGAATCCTCCTGAACTGCAGCTTGATGTGAGCTGGGAGTCAGTCTATCTCAAATGTTGAGAATCTAATGTGTCCCAGAATTCTCAGATATCCAGCAGCTGGGGACAGTTTAGCATGGTCCTGGAGGTAAGTGTTAATGTTCTTTCCCAAAATATTTTAGTAGAAGTCTGGAATGATACCAAAGAAAGGCACACTGATCAGCTCCTGGTAGTGGAAGGTAAAATAACCAGCTCTGTCTATGGTCTTGAATGAAGCTCTGGGTTTATAATAGAAGACAGAGATAAGAATCAAAACTGTACTCATGGGTTTACAATATGGGAAAGAATCTTTACCAGCTGCTTCTCAGACAAAGGGCTACTATCTAGAATATATAAAGAGCTCAAAAAAATAAGTCCACCCAAATTTAAAGACTCAATTCAAAAATGGGCATCTGAAATGAACAGACACTTTTCAGAAGAAGAAATAAAAGCAGCTAAGAAGCATATGAAGAAATATTAAACACCACTAGTCATTCGAGAGATGCAAATGAAAACATTAAGATTTCATCTCACTCCACAAAGAATGGTGCCATTTTAGAATTAGCCAGCAAGAAATGTTGGCAAGGCTGCAGAGAAGAAGGAACCCTTCTCCAGTGTTGGTGGGAATGTAGACTCATACAACCCCTGTGGAGAATAGTTTGGAAATTTCTCAAAAAGCTAGGATTGGAGGTCCCATTTGACCCAGCCATCGCTCTGCTAGGTATACACACACAAGAATTAAAAGATTCATATCACAAAGACATATGTGCACCTATGTTTATAGCAGCTCAGTTTATAATTGCTAAATCCTGGAAACAACCCAAATGTCCATCAACTGGAGACAGGATAAGAAAGTTGTGATTCTTCTACACAATTGAATATTACTCTGCCATAAAAAATGATGAGTTTGAATCATTTATACTTAAATGGACATACCTTGAGGACATCCTCATAAGTGAAATAAATAGGTCACAGATGTGTAAATATCGTATTTTTTCTCTGGTATGAGAAAGTAAAGATGCAAATGAGTTCTAGAATGTATGTTATATATGTGAAAAAGAAAACACAGTGTAATGGAGTGAAGGGGGAAAATGAGATTATAACAAAAAGAAAGGAAACAAAGTTTATGTATATAGGTGGGTGGAGGTGGTAGGGTGGGTAGGGCTATGGGAAAAAATGAGAATTAAGTTGTGTCTTATACTGGTACAAATCCCCATTATGGAGTGCAATCATGATGTGTATATTTAATGTACCAATAAAGATAATTTTAAAAAAATGAGAATTAAGTTGTCACATATACTGGTACGAATTCTCATTGTGGAGTGCAATCATGATATGTATATGTAATGTACCAATAAAGATTTCAATTAAAAAAAACTGCACTCTACAATAGAGGTCCATTCCACTATTCATATAACAACCACACAGTTTTTGCAAATGGTCATGCCATTTTACATGTTGCCAGCACATATGAGATTAGTTATTTCTTTTTTTTTTTTAGACAGGGTCTCACTTTGTGGTTCAGGCTGGCCCTGAGCTCAGCCTCAAACTCACATAACAGCAGTACTCCTGCCTCTGCCTCCTGAGTGCTGAGATTACAGGCATGAGCCACCACACCCCGCACCGTGGTATGTGGTACTGGTTGCTGCTGGGCGTGAGTCTCCACATCCAGTATTGTATGTGGTTACCGGGAATCGAACCTGGGCTCTTGTGCTTGCAAGACAGGCTCCGGAACCACTGAGCTAAATCCCCAGCCCTAGATTAGTTATTTCTTATCCTCAATAATATTATATTGTCTTACCTTTCTTTAATTTTAATCACTCAATTATATATTCTATTTCTGAAGAAATGATATGGTATTTACACATGTGTGTTCTATGAGGTCCAAAATATATAGAAGGTATATTAAAAAGTACATTTTTTCCAGGCCCATTTTTTCTAGGTCCAAAATGTGTGGTAGGTGTTAGGAAATAGGAAGAAAATCTTCAAAGGGGAAGGGAAATTGGTGGAGTATGGGGACAAAGAAGAAGAGAAAAAATTTGAAGATAAAAAGGAAAGAATGAAAACAGTTTATGCATATGGGATGGTGGTGGGGCTGAAAAAAGGGTAAGGGAAAGGAAAAAAAAAAAGAGTTGATATACATCATGTACAGCTACAGATTCTCAATGATGAATGTGATTAAAATGTAGACCTAAAATGTACTAACAAACTCTATTAAAATTGCTCATTTGAGGGCAGGAGATTTAGCTCAGTGGTTCCGGCACCTGTCTTGCAAGCGCAAGGACCTGGGTTCAATCCCTGGTAACCACATACAATACTGGGAGTGGAGACTCATGCCCACCAGCAATTAGAACCACATTCCATAGTGCCAGGCATGGTGGCTCACACCTGTAATCTCAGCATTATGGGAGCAGAAGTAGAAGGATCGCTGTGAGTTCGAGGCTGAGCTCAGGGCCAGCCTGAACAACAAAAGGACACCCTGCCTCAAAAACTAAAAAAACGTTCACTGACCAGACTTAATATTGACATAACATATGTTTTTTTGAAAACTGAGATCCTGACTCAATAGGAACCTAAGAAAAATTTTAGCAGGTTATTTTCAGTCATTGACAAGTAGATTTTAAAATCTATATGAAAATGCACAAGATGAAGAATAAACAAAGTAGCCTATGAAAAGAAACTTAAAAGGTTGATTCTACGTTATAGGGTGTACTACAAATCCAGATGCTCATAACAAGAATGGCTTTGAAATCCAAGTGGGCCTTACCCTTGGACATCGTCATCGTGAAGGTGACAATTTCAAAAAAGGTTTAAGGTATAGTGGAGATGGAACCTGATGGGGAAATTTTCATGTAGTTCTGCTTGTGCTCTCATTTTTCTTACTCACTGTTCATTTTAAATAATGAAAGAGATACGGATGGAAAGGTCAAATGCTTAAGTTTGTCAGATAGTTTGGGATTCCTCCAGCGCAGAATATATCCCAATTCCCTTGAATGTCAAATTGCAACTGTGAGGGGCACTAGAATCAGGACAGATGGGATCCCCTGGGAAGGCTGGCCCTCTCCCTTCTTAACATATACAATTATAACTCAAAGTTAGAGTTCCTTGACCTCAAATTTGTTTGCAAGAAATGAAACAAAAAGAATCTATTCATTTTTAAACTCTCAGTGTTCAGACTACAGAACTGAAAATTGTTTCTCTAAAGAATGTTCAAAAAGAGAAGAAGATAAGGTAGAAATAGAATATCATATTTTAATGCAGGTTATTTAATGCCACAAGTATTATTAGTAAGTGTTATTTAAGCTATAAGTCCACTACATAGGAAATTATTTGTGATTGATCAACAGAGATATTGTTAAATTGGGATCTCATCACTGACTTCAAAGGCTGGGGCTTGGAGGTCATCGGTCAGTGGTGACATGCATGCTGTGTGTGGGAGCTGGCCGTTACCACAGGAAACTCTAAAACGTTCACCATCACTGCCTTCAGCCATCAGCCTAACTATTTGTAATGTTTTTGGAGTTGCAAAAGTTCACTAGCTTGGTGATTTCTCTTTTGTAGCTTTGGAAGGACAGAAGCAAAATATGACTTTAAAATTAGCTTATGAAGAGAAGGTTCTTGTCTGATTTGCTCAGAACTGTCACTAGCATTGTACCTGACACAAACGGGTTGTCAGTATATGATTTTTGAATGAATAAATGAATGAATGTATGGCTAATTTTGGTTAGGAGGCTAGATTTTTATCATAGAATTGATGAACAATTTTGTCCAAATTATTTAACACCATTGTGTGGCTTCTTCCTCATAAAATTCTTCTGAAGATTATGAAGATTAATTAGAAATTGAACTGATGAGTATAATTAATTAACTGAGAAACATGGTATATTAATATTGTTAATACTATTCATGTATTATCATTATTGTTTATTTTTGGAATCTGTTTCTATTACACTACCATCTCAAATTATAATTGGATCACTCAGCAAAATCTTGAAAAATTTGGGAAAAATGTTACAATGTATAATGCTGCTGCACCATGGTAGAAAGTAATATAGTAATGCATATACATCAACATTAAAAATATTCAAGCCACAAGTATATATCAAATACACGCTGTGGATCAATTGCTCTTTGAGACTCTATAGACATAACAATAAATCAGACAAGATCTCTGAACTTCATGACCTTGTATTTTAGTTGGTGAATGGTGCCGAACATAAATATAAATAATAACAAAATGCAAAATAACAGCATGTTGACAAGAAGAAGATAAATAGGCTAAGTCTGAAAGAAAGTGATGAAGACATGAGTTATTTAATATTGTGTAATCAAAATTTTTTCAGCATTAGAACAAGTGCTAATGTCCTAAAGCAATAATGAATTTGCAAGTTTCATTGTGACAGAAATGCAAAGTGGAAGGGGAAAATTACATGTATATGCAGTATTTGATACGCAAAAGCTAGTAATGAATTTTTCCTTTAAAATGTTATTTTTTAGCATTGTAAGAAGAAGGAAAGCTAATATATATTCTGAGTTTGAGAAACGACTTTCAGTGTATTGTTGAAATTCACTTTCCCCATGTCACCCGTTTCAGGTCCTTCCTCCCCTCCTTCCTTCGCTTCCTCTTTTCCCTCCTCTCTCCTTCCCTCTTCCTTTTAGCATTCTCTGTACACTGTAACTTTGAGGAATGTATACAGCACAACTTCTGAAATACAAATAAGAGTAAGTGTTGGATTTTAACCTTTCTCTTATTTTGTTCAAGAAACTCATGGGGTCCGTATAACCTTAGAGTTGAATTTTTTTTTAATCTTTATTGGTACATTACATATATGCATCATGATTGCACTCCATAATGGGGATTTGTACCAGTATAAAGCACAACTTAATTCTCATTTTTCCCATAGCCTTACCCACCCTACCACCCCCCCTTATACATAAAATTTGTTTCCTTTCTTTTTTGTTATAATATCATTTTTCCCCCTTTACCCTATTTTACTTTGAGTATTTTCTATTTCACAATATATAACATACAATTCTAGGACTCATTTACATCTTTATTTTCTCATACCAGAGAAAAGATGCGATATGTACCTATCTGTGACCTATTTATTTCACTTATGAGGATATCCTCAAGGTATGTCCATTTAAGTAGAAATGATTCAAATTTATCATTTTTATGGCAGAGTAATACCCCACTCTGTAGAAGAACCACGGCTTTTTTATCCAGTCTCCAGTTTATGGACACTTGAGTTGTTTTCAAGATGTAGCAATCACAAATTGAGCTGCTATAAACATGGGTGCACATATGGCACTGTGATATGAGTCTTTTCATTCTTGTGTGTATATACCTAGCAGGGCAATGGCCAGGTCAAATGGGACCTCCAATCTTAGCCTTTTGAGGAATCTCCAAACTGATCTCCACAGGGGTTGTACGAGTCTACAGTCCCACCAACAGTGGAGAAGGGTTCCTTCTTCACAGCCTCGGCAACATTTGCTGTTGGCTGAATCTGAAATGGCAGCCATTCTAGATTTGAAATTTCTATTTGCTCACTGTTTATAATAAAAAAGATCTATTAGAAGGGAAGGATGAGGAGGAACATCAGAAAGGAGGAAGAGGAAAAAAGGGGTAAGAGAGAGATGATTATCCACTTCCACCAAATTGACATATGTGTCAGGTCCTCCCAAACCTTTGCCCATGGCTGCCTCCTTGCCTAGAATTTTGATCTTCTCTGCTGAGGTAACACTCTGTTATCTAGCTCTCTCTGATAAATAATTGGTCTGTCTGAAACCTGAGTCTTGGCCAGTACTCGGTACCTTAGCATGTTACTCTCATAGTCTCACACTGGAATTTATCGCCATCTCCATCTGCTCTGTCATTCTGCTTCACTATTAGTTCAAAAATCGTACATTTCATGACTTGCCCCAACTACATGCTACTAATGCTTCCTTATCCTCCTGACTTTCCCCAACCTTGATTAGTCTACCCTTTCATTTCCCTGATGCTTCCAGCCCTTTGACACTGCAGCTGTGTTTCCATCAGTTTTATCCAAATTTCACTTCCTTTTCCCTCCAACCTGGATCAACTTCTTATATCCATTGACTGCTCCTTGGTTTACATCTTGTAAACTCTCATCCATCATGGCTTCTATAAAGACATTTTCTGTTTCTGTACTGAGCTGTACAGGAAAATTCCACAGCGAAGTAGACGTATGGTACTATGTATTTTGGTTCTCCTTCAGTTTCTAGTAACATTTTTCCCATTCCTGAATAAATCCTTTTCAGAATGGTGGTTGCCATCTTTATTTCCACCTATGTTATATTGAAGATTACTTAAGTATTCCAAGAAACACATGTACGTTCTTTATTGCTCTCTTCTTTTTTTCCTCCTTCTTAATAAAAATTTTTCTTAACCGTACACTGTACAACAATGTAAGCTTTTTCTAAGGTGTACCTTAAGATTCCACCAGTCTCTATCCAATCTCCACTTCCAGAGACATTTGCAGAAAAGATTATTTCTTAGAGCAGCACCTTCCCTTATCAGTATGATGCTTCTGCCTTTGCTATACTATAAAAAATGCAATAGATTATGTGGGAAATCCAAGATCAAGATACTGGCCAACACAGTGATAATTAAATTTGTAGGTCAAAGGTTCACGAAAAACAGCAGAGATGCTGTCAATATATCAGGGGCTTCCATGAGAAACTACATTGTAGTTTATAATTATTGCTGTCAAAGAGAGGGAGATACATGATATAGACTTAGTTATTAGGCACTCTGAGTCATACATTTGTTGATATTAATATATATCTACTATAAGACTATTGGCACACCATGCAACAGCTCTATCACTTACTTTCAAAGTGATGGCAATTTCATAGATGAGATGAATTTGAATGTGTTAAGAATAGGCAGATACAAACTACTAAAGAGAAATGAGCCCCTATCTATGAGATATTCCAGCTGTTATCTGTAACCACTGAACAAAGATACCTCTGAGGTAATTTAATCCTTGGTCCAATGGTAGTGTAACAGTCCCTTCAAAACCATAAGATATAAGAGTGACAAAATAAATGGCCTAACTCTCCCATTCTAGCTTTCCTAGAGTATGTATGCTAGGATCTTCTAGTTACAGATATTTCCCTTTTTTTCTCTTTGTATTTTATATACAACTCAGTAATAAACTCTGAAACTAGGAAAAAAAATCAAACAAACAAGCTTTTCTTGTTCATTCCCGAAAGGAAAATAAAGATGAATTATATTAAGTTCATGGATAAAAGAATCTATGAAATGCTATTAATAAATCAAATCTTCAATCAAAGACCAATAAAACTAGAAATACTACAGGCATACCCTTGAGGTCTAAACTTTGTTATAAGGAATTAATTTGAGGCCTTGTTAAAATGAGATTACTCATTTTACAAGATTTTTTCATACATTTTATAAGGAAATGAGACAATTCAACCTTATAAATAATTTTATTTAGTGGTATGCCATTGTATTATAAATTCTGTTCATCTACTTTCTGAAACTCAATTTCGTATTCACCTGAATAACCCAGAGGCACAGTTGAATAATTCTACTGACTTTAATTAGCCCAAATATAACTGTCTAATTGTCAAAGAAATAGAAATTTAAGTGAGCTTGAAACATTAGATTGTATTTAATGAAGTAGAAAGTTTTTTATAACCTCCATTTTCAGCCATATTGTGGTAAAAGTGATACACTCTGATGTTATTAGTATTTACAATGATCATCACATATAATGAAAAATAAAAATATGTAGAAAAAATACTATGAAGAAAGTCAGCTCTTTTGACTCAGTAGTATCAACAGTCCTAAGTGCTAGGACTTATTTTAAGGAAATAATTCAGTAGAAATATTTGAATTATTTTTGAAGTATTACCAGTAATACCTCCAAAATAAAAAATACTTAGAAGCCATAAATATTTCACATCAAGTAGACCCTCTCATAAATTATTATACTAATATCCTAAAATGTTATATAAAAAATACTCTGTTTGTGTTAAACAAAAATAAAAATTAAATAAAATAGAAAATAGTCACCTTATTATGTATATAAATGTCACTGGATGAAATGTACAAGGGTATTTTTTAACATTAATTCACTGTGCTAAAGTATTATTGACTTATTGTTAATAAACTGTCTTTTTAATAGAAAGTAGATTCTAAGTAAGCAGAAAATATGAATTAGATATCTAAACACAGAAATCAGGTAAGATTTTCTTTACATTCATACCAACCTGGCAAATGCCATATTTTTTATCCTTTTATCTTTGAAGTTCTAGCTTCCTTCTGTTTTTTCTAGTTTGTTTAAGAAAGCAGTAATCATCAAGAATGCTTTCATCATTAAGTTAAATTTTCAAAGTGTTTTGAAGTACTGACAAACAAATACTGATCAACAAACTCTTAGTTGGAGAAGAGCAATCACAATTTCCAGGAAGATAACACTCTTTCCTTTGCAAAATGTTAGGTGATGCTTATTTCCCCCTTGGCTCCTAAGCTAAGTGAGACAAACTTCTTGCTTACAGTAGTTAATTAGAATTACCTGGTACTGTATATTGATGGATCTTTATTCAGTCCCTTGGTTCTTAACAAATAAAAATCCATTTCCCTCGGCTGACCTACTAATTGAAGTCATTCTTTTGGTTTTGTTTTGCTTTTTTTTAACGTAAGCAATTTTGTCACTGTAAATTTTAATTTCCCCAAAGGCAAAACATTTGAAAGTATCTCCAAGGCTCCTGGAACTCGGGCTTAGCCACACAGGGATTTGTCGTGTGGCCAGGCTTCCCTCCACAGTCGGCAGAGGTCTTTCTAATTAGCCTTTTGTCACGTGACATCTTACCAACTTCAAGAAATTTAGGGTGGTTAATCCCACACCAGCGATTTCATTATTCAGATGATTGAGATTGGAGATGTAGATAAACAAAGTAGACATTATAAACCACTTTTTGGAGTATGTTTAATGGAGATAAATTTGGGCTGTTTGGAGGATTCTTCCCCAGTTAAAGACTTGACCTTTTAGATTTTTATTTTTAGTCACCTTACTATCTCTACTTACCTGTATTTCACACCTTCATTTTCTACAGAGGCAAAATAGCCTTAGAAATATCTTGAGATAGAAATTTATGCATAGGAATATCTTGTTGGTAATTAGTTTAGAAAGGCCCTCTACGCTGCGGGGTGTGGAGGGGGATTAGTACACAGATGTGCATAAACCCATTATTGCATCGTTTTCTCACTCTTTTCTTGCATCGCGTTTTGATGGTTTGAACACTGAGGTTTGTTATTCCTTGTGTCAACCGTTTTCTATTGACTGCCACAGTTTGTGAATGATTTGTTTTATTTGCAATAGTAGATTACAGACTAAGTGCTAATCTCTCTTGCATAGTAAACTAAAAATATGATATAATAACCAAAGCTTTCTAAGACCAAAAAAAACCTTTTCAGGCAGAAATCAGTCATTTTGCTTTCTCACTAGAATACAGCCTTTTCTCACAAGAGTCCAAATTATTCAACATTCTTACAGTTTTTCTGAAACTCAGCCAATATCTGGGATGGGAACACCTTCTCTCCCATAAAACCTAAAATAAGCAAGTTTTCTATGGTCCCCAGAAAGTCAGTTACATTACTCTTATTTTATTCCTGCAAAGAAATTTCAAATAGCTCCTGCGTTCTAAAATTTTTAGGCCTGATTTCTAAAAAGATAATAATAACATGTTATTGGGAAAGCAAAACTGTACATTCACGACAGGATGATTGAGTTGATATATTATACATTTCACATTTATTAGTTTAAGATTCTTATCAGTTTTCCTACTATAAAATTTATTTTCCACGCGTTCATATAAGATTTTACTGTCATTTGTTTATTCTTTGTTACTGGATTTTTCTTCCTTGTTGATTATTTATTTAAAGTTTTCACCTTCCTATTTGATCTGAATAAACTGGCCAGAAATACACATTCTCTTTACAACCAAGTTCTGCCTTTTATTGTATATTTATATCATATTTTTCTATAATGTCAAAGTGATTCCCAATTTAGAAGATGACTTTGATTTGCTTTTTGTGATCCTTTGTAGTGGGTAGAAAGAGCAAAGTAGAAAGAGGGACAATTGCATATAATTCCCCTCTAATAGTACCTATCTTTCTTCAGAGGAATTCTGAAATAAGGATTCTTTTACAAATAAGGTGTGAGTCTACCTTGCTATTAACTTAAAACCTGTAATTTCTGAATCACTAGAATCTACCACTTTTGTGCAATTGGGAGATACAGAAAGTCAGAACTAGAGCTTCCTCTGTAGGAACCTAAAATTTTTAAATTCTTAGTTGTCTTTCCTGTAGTTATAACCTTCTTTACTATAAAGGCAGCTATAACTGTTGATTATTCATGTTTTATGAATGGCCTAAAATAGTCCCATCTTTTGTGATGATTATATATTCCCATTTTTAAAAATTAGACTCGCTCGCATGAGTTGATGTTCCCCACTATGGTGATACTCTAGATTAAGACTGTTCCTTTTCCTGGAATCCTGAGTTAAATATGTCATGGTTTAAATAACAGCCAAACCATGTTACACATGTTAAAGGAGTTAAAATGCTAATTTATTACCATAAGAAATGAAAATTGGGGATATTATTTGTTATTGTAGCATAATCTTGCTCCTCAGACAAGTACTCATGTTGGTATACATAAAGTGAGCAAGATAAGAGGGTCATCAATTTCCTGTAAACAAACAATAAATGACACTAAATAATATGGACGGAGGCAAAGACTTCCATTCATTTGACTTGGATCTACCATGAGAGTATGGAACTTATACAAACAGCTAGAGAGACCTGTATCAAAGTTAGAATACATTTGTCTTGTTATGAGATCAAAGAAATAATGTCCCCAGAGAGAACTCTTGAGCTACAGGAGGCCACAAGTATCCCTGGCCAATGGCTAAGATAAAATGGAAAAACTAGTTTGCAAACTATGTTTAAAACAATGGCTTCATGTGGAGAATTTATATAGCATTTAGAGAAGAAGATAAGTTCATACCTAAGGAAGCAGTCCTAAAATCTGAAGGGTGAGGAAGGGGTAAATGAGTGAATAAATATTATATCAAAATATGAAGATGGTGAAAGTTACTAAGAGTTTAGATTTCAAAATATTCAAAGTAAAAGAAAATACCAATGACTATTCCATATTGTGACTCCTCTTAATACTATAGCTAAGCAGGTTAGAGCCTAGAAAGGGCTTTGAGGCAGCTCAAAGAAATGTTTTCTGAACTGCAATGTTCTCCTCTGTCTTCCAAGCTTCTGAAAGTCCCCAGTTCTCCTACTGAGAGATTTCCCTAGGTCAGGTCCTTAGAGATATATGGGTCTTGAGATGAATGCTCTATGACTGGCATGTAGAACACTGACAAAGATGCACAATGCCCTCCTCCTGCAAGGTACCTGTAAGATCAGACATGCTCTGCCATAACTAAGAATCTTAATCTCAGTAAGAATCTTAATCTCAGTACCTGCCGATTTGTGCTGCTTTATTTTTTATTTGCCAAGCAAAAGGAGATACAACATAAGACAAGGCTTGTCTATCTATTTAGTTAAAGGTTATATCAAGAGAAAGACTCAATGAGTGAACAAGATCTTGCCACTCTAGTTCTAAGCAACTTATTCCCTTCTCACAGCAAGAATCCTATATAAAAACAAAATTCTCTGTGTTTGTGTTTAAAAAATAAAAATTAAATAAATTAGAAAATAGTCACCTTATTATGCATATAAACGTCTTCGGATGAAATGTACAAGAGTATTTTTAACATTAATTCACTGTTAAAGTATTATAATACTACATTTTCTATAATACTACAGCTATTACTTTCATTTTGCAAATGATGAAACTGAAGCTCCAGGAGGGAAGGTAACTCACTTGGTGCAGATTTGTTTTGAAAATAAGTTATCTGTCTTCAGAGACTATGCTTTTTAACCAGTTGCTAAGTAGAGCTCTCTGTAACTAAGTTTTTGTACATAAGATTTTATTTGTAATCAGATAATAATTCTTGGAAAATATACTTCAGATCTTTCCCAAAAGGTTCAACGATCTTAATATTGCCCTTTCAAATTATTTGGCCTTGCTTACACAGAAAAAAGAAGATCTTTCTCTCATTGCAGAAACAAAGCACTTTCCCACAGTTCAAGCAAAAGTGAAACATTACCTTCAAGTTAACAAATTTATGTACAATTTTTAGGCTATATTTCTATTAAAGAGGCCAAGACCAAATGATCAGCTGAATAATTTAAAGGAAAAATATTTCTTTTCCTTCCTTAATTTATCCAGTTAGCTGACAATTCAGGTGCTGTCCATACGTAATTTTGAAAATGTGCCCATTCTTGGCTTCAAAGGGGCTGATGAGACCAGATTCTATTTGATCTTTATCTCATTATTCGTGGTTGTGCACACCACTGGTCAGTTCTCTCTGCCGTCTGAGGACTAGGGGTGAGTGCTTGGCCCGTTACCATTGATCAGCCTTTTACCAGCTCACACGAGAATCAGGAACAAGGCTTTAACAGTCTACAAAGTGTGTTTGAAATCAAAACTCATTACTCTCCAAAATCCAGCTCAAAGACCAGAGAGTTATCTTGAGGAGGCTACAGTGAAGTGAACTAATTATCAATTACACTGTATCTTCCTTCCTCCTCTCTTTAATTTAATCTCTTAAACTCATCGTTTGAAATGATGGCAGTTGGAATATTTTTTATCAGAAACCCAATCAAACAGAATTGTAAAGGACAGGGGTAAGATATAAACTTTCCTAGAGAAATATTCGTTATGAAGAACTGCCTTCTATGTCATGCAGAGATGCTGCACATTAGGTGGAGAGGAAAGGGAAACACAGTGGTCAGCTCTGTCTATAGTTGCACCTTGTAGAGGGGCTCTGTGATCTCCAGGCCCTTTGCAAGGTTCAAATTATAAGCCATAAAGTTGTGGGGGGAAAGTATGTAAAATAGGCAGAATGCTGGGTCAAAGGGGAGAGAAAGGACATTAACCTTTCCTAGCCTGCTGTTCCTCTTTTGTGAGGGGACTCTGTATGGTTTTCACAACAGAAGAGTATCATTACCTTTCTTCCCAAGAGCTAAACCCTTCTCTTGAAACTTTTTAATGTTTTAGAAAACCAGGATTATATAATACCCCAATTAATTCCTGTGACCCTCATCACTGTTAAATTTTCATTGTATGTGTTGATCAATATTGCAAAGTATTGAAAGTGGAAGGATTTTCTGGGATTGAGAATAAGGTTCAGTGAAACATGGTTTCCTTTCTCAGAAATTGTTATTCCTCTGACACCCTTTCAGCTGCTGAGCTACCACATCTAGGAAGATGGATGCCAGTAGACTGCCCTACTTCATGGTCCTAATCCTATAGGAATAGCTCCCTATAGCTTCTGGGTGGGGAAAGACCCAGGACAGCTTGCTGCTGTCATATTAGTGCATGAAAGGAACACTAAAGTCTATGCAAGGACTCTGAAGCCTCCATAATTTCTCTGTGGTTCAAGAAGAAATTGGACATGGCCAAACCCAGACAGAAGCAAAACAAACTATCTGGGTGCTTTTCCACAATGAAAGAAAAAAAATCAAACATCAGAGAGTAACCTGCCTGTTACTACTTGAGTTTGTCCCAACAGAGATGTTTTCACTATATAAAATCAGAGACTTCTAAATATTCTTTATGTGTTCTGATTACTTGGTACTGTAAGGCAGAGTGCCCTTCACATGTATGCCATGATGTGCTCTGTATTTTAGCACTCCTAGGACAACCATGTATCCCCAGCACCAACGTCTTTCAGGGATTCCAGGTAGAATTGGAAGTGTGTACACTCTAGATTTAACTTTTTTTTTCATCCTCTGCACTCAAAGTAATTGCAAAACACACTGGCAGGCTGAAATACAGTTTGGACACACACAGAAAACAGTCTGCCATAATGTATTGTGCAATATCCTCTGTCGCCCTCTTACAGATGCCTTAAATTGCTTCTACCACATCCTCGGCTGGTGAAGAGTCAGAAGAAGCCTCTGGGCTATCTAGACAAAATTACCACTGGATAATTCTCCATTTGCCACCTGTGGAAAGCATATCATTGGGTGGAACTGTATTAAGACCTCTGGGGAAAAAAAAAAAAAAACCGCTGCTTGAATTAGAACATAGATTCTGTTACACACACAAGCCATGGCGACAATAGTCCAAAACAAATGGTTTGAGATAACTAACACAGGTGGATAAGGAAAAGAGGGACCGCTTAGAGCAGAAATTGCTAAGACATGCAAGCAAAGATGAATATATCTGGAGTGGTCATACTTCAAGGTACCTGACATTAGACAGTTTTTTCACTGAGACACACTGCTCTTGTTTTTATGTAAAAGGACGATAACACCAATATTTACACAACTTATTTTGCAGCATTGTTATGAGACCTTAAAGGATGTAAAAATCTTTTACAAAACAAAAAGTGCTATGCAAAAGTGGAGAATCTATTTTGTGTTAATTTGCATATGAATATATGTTCATTTATCTTTCCTCATAATGCAAGTACTTATGAGAGAGATTTTTATTTTAGTCATCTGTAAAATACCTACAGTTCAGAACAGCTGCCCACAAAGCACGTGGTTTATTAAAGCATTTGAGTAACTAACTACAGGACCACCAAACATGGTCATCTAACTCTGCAGCCTCAGTAAGGCACTCGGGGATTTTGTCAAAAAACATTTCCTCTAATAAAATAAATGAAAGGGTTTCCCAACTTTCTTTGGGTTTTACCTGTAGTCTTTACTGAATCATATACTTCCCACATCATTGCTTGCTCAGTGGTTTCCAGTTATTTTATAGTGCAAAGGTGTAGGGGAATCACACAACTTTGGACAATATACGCATGTTGTGTTCTCCTTTCTCTGTTTCCAGAGCTGCAGTAATTTGCTTAGACAATTTTAAACACACTTTGGATCTCAGTTTCAATGTCACCTGTTCATCAAAACTCCCCTGATTTTTCCTGAACGAGAACCGCTGCTATCTGTTTCTGAACTGCCTTTGCCATTTGGTCTCCAGTCCGCTCATGGCACTGAAGTCAGTCTAGTGCTCTGGTTCTGCTTTAAAACTCCGACACTGAAGTAACTTCTTTCTGATCTGCGCTGTGCTAGCATTGGTTTCATACTGCATGCTCAATATTACTGCTAACTATGTAAATAAGAATATAAATGCAAGTACATTTTGCTTTTACTGCTACACAGGGGATTGTTTTGTCAGGGGTCAGAGATAAGAAAGTGCTAAAAAAAAATAAAAACAAACAAAAGACACCTTTTGCTGGCTGCTTGTGGCTTACACAGCCGAGCTCATTACAGAAATCAGTCAGTTCCAAGCTCTGGAGGACACACATACAATACAGGATGAGAAGCTTAGCCTTGGTGCATGTGTGGGATAAACTTCTTCTCCACCTAGCTCTTCAGAATCTTGCAAAGTCAAATTTTTAGACATCTGTCATTCTCAGTTCCCAGCAATAGAACTGGAAGTTCCTTTTCTTCCTTTCCTTCCACTCCTGTGTTGAGCAGTAGCTCCATAAGCGCTTCCTTTGTGCTGTGTAATTTTGGCCACCTTAGTGAGAGAGAATGTTTTGCTTTGATGGATACCCACGTCTCCCTGTTGAGCCCTCTACTCTGTGCTTCTCATTACTGAGGTCTTGCAGCCTCGCTGCTCCACTGGCTTCGGTGCCGAGCTTGACAGCTTCTCCATCCTCAGTGTCATGTGCTCAGGACCAGCAATTTCCCTAGTGCACTTTTCGGGTGAATGTGGCTGGGACGAGATTTTGTACCTATTGATTTGAATCAGAAGCAATAAAATATTAGTCGTCTGTGTGTGTGTGCGTGTGTGTGTGTGGAGTGGTGTGTTTAACTCAGAAGGAAGCCTGAAGTGCATGTTCAGATTTCAACGGAGATGGTAACATTGCAGATGAGATTTCCTTTAACAGTTTTCCATCTCCCTGATTTTGATTTTATGTGCCAAATTTCTGATCATTTTACCTATGAAGGACAGATAGTTCTCATTGATCTAGTTTGTGCACATCTTACTGTGAATTGCTTGTCTTCCTCTATATTCTCCGGGATTTCCTTGAATTGTGTAGCTATGGTAGCATCACCCCTTTCTCCAAATCTGCCAGCATTAAGTTGAGTCATTCTAGCCCATTCCTTTACTTTGTTCTCCTCCAACCCTGACAGAATTTCTAAGAAACATCTGTTTCAGAGGAGGGTTAAAGAACTTGAAGGTCCACTTTTCTATTTTATCAAGCTGAAAAATGGGTTTGGAAAGAGTTTTTTTCCATGACTTTTCAAAAACTTTTTGAAAATAACAAGAATTGCACGACATCACTCGATTCAGTAACTCAGTTAAGTGCTTCCATTAGTTTTGTTTTTTGAATACATATGACTTCTCCAACCTTTGTGTTCTGAACCAGACTTTGTCATGTCTTGCTGGAAATTATACTGTCTGAGAGCAGATTGGATATTAACAGATATCAATGCCATGAAAGGTGTCCAGGGCTACACTCCATCCTGGACAAGGCTGTTGCCAAATTTGATTCTGATTCAGGTTTGGGGCTCCACTACCAATGAGTTATATGAGTTGAAAGAGGTTTCTACTTCCCTGCTTATCTGTAAAGTAAGGACAATTAGCTTTAATTGTCATCCCACATAAAGATACTATGGAAATTAATGACCTAATAGCTTCAATTTGTCTGAACTCCATGGCACAAAAGTAAGAAGAGACTGTGTAGGATAGCATGAGTCTCTGACTGCTTTGTTTCTGAATCTCTCTCTCTCTCTCTCTCTCTCTCTCTGTCCACAATGAAAAACTAGTTATTTTCTTGACATGGAATAGAACACATATGCATGCCATGATCTGATTCCTACTGGAAACTATTTTAGTCAGAAGAAATTAACTGAAGACTTGCTCACACACAAACAGCTCTTCCAGACTCTTGTGCTCATGTTCCTGTTATCATAGTTACTGCTAAAAAAGACTAGAGAGTGCATCCTACTCCTCTATGTACACAGTGATAGTCTCTCTCAGTTGTTCTCACATGCATTCCCACTGGTCGACATAACTAACAGAGTCTGGCCAGTCTGCTTGGGCAGAGGGACAGGCTTGTCCTGTGGTGTTGCAGCAGGAGGGCTTGT
>PVIR01016690.1:0-35980 GCA_004026965.1 Petromus typicus | reverse complement strand
ATTCCTGGAAGCAACCATTACCCTGTTTCCAAAAGCAGAGAAAGACCCAACCAAAAAAGAGAACTACGGGCCAATACCGCTAATGAATATCGATGTAAAAATCCTCAATAAGATCCTGGCAAACAGAATACAGAGAATTATCAAAAAGATTATACACCCTGACCAAGTTGGATTCATCCCAGGGATACAAGGATGGGTCAACATACCTAAATCAATCAATGTTATACACTATATTAACAGGCTTAAGGACAAAAATCATATGGTCATCTCAATTGATGCAGAAAAAGCATTTGACAAAATACAACACTCATTTATGTTCAAAACTCTACAGAAGATCGGAATAGATGGTCTGTATCTCAAACTAATAAAAGCTATCTATGAGAAACCTTCAGCCAGTATCATATTAAATGGTCAAAAATTGAAACCTTTCACAGTAAGATCAGGAACAAGACAAGGGTGTCCTCTCTCACCACTTCTGTTCAATATAGTTCTGGAAATATTACCCATAGCAATTAGGCAAGAGAAAGAAATAAAAGGAATAAAGATTGGAAAAGAAGAAGTTAAATTGTCATTATTTGCTAATGACATGATACTCTATCTAGAGGATCCTAAAAACTCAATTTAAAAACTGCTGGACCTAATCACCAATTTTAGGTTCGTAGCTGGTTACAAGGTCAAGGTTCAAAAATCAGTAGCCTTCGTATACACAAACAGTAGACCCACTGAGATAGAAATTGGAGAGTCAGTCCCTTTCAAAATAGCACCCCCAAAAATGGTACATTTCTTTATTTATGGAGTAACTCATCTTGGAAAGCAGAGATGGGGGATTCATTTCTGGAAAAGCGTCACTGAATGAGGAGATATTTGTGAGGCAGAGAAGAGCCTGGAGATGGTGCTGAAAAACATGGCACACTGATTCTGAAACTGCAGACAACAGAGAGGAAACTCACCCCTGCCTAGGACAATCTGTCACAAACTTAGAGTAAGAACTTTTCCAAGCATCCTCAACTTATAGGAGAGAATTTGTTTCCACAGTTCTAAGGAGACAAGGGCAGTATCAGAAAGCCTCATTCTAGCCATTTATATTCTAGACATTGTTCAGCGTAATTTTTTTTTTTTTTTGAGACAGGGTCTCACTTTGTAGTTCAGGCTGGTCCTGAACTCAGCCTCTAATTCAGCAATCCTCCTGCCTCTGCCTCCCAAGTGCTGGGATTATAGGTGTGAGCCACCATGCCTGGCACTGTGGTATGTGGTACTGATTGCTGGTGGGTGTGAGTCACCACGCCTGACATTGTTTTATGTGGTTACTGGGGATAGAACTCCAGACCTTGTGCTTGCAAGGGAAGTGCCAGAACCATTAAACTAAATCCCTGGCCCTGTTCAGTGCAAATTTCTTAGTAATAAGGCTAATATTTTGATTGCTGAATATAGTACTCTTACATCCATTCCTCATTTGGCTGCAGGAGCTGTTAGATATTATTTTATCTTACAAACTTACCAAAGTACTTTGTTTTCCTTGTGATGCTCAAGGACGGAGCTAGGAGCATGGCTCTTATAGCTAGGAATAGCGGTTGGGGAGACAGAAAAGTGAAATAAAATTGCACTCTTGGTCACATTCCACATTGCTACATAGTCAATTTATCCCACCCCTTGTAGTTCAACTCTTGTCAAAAAATCTTTTTCTTCTCCATTCAGCAACCTGGCTTTTTTAGACTGATTTTGGCAAACTGATTCCATGTTCTGAGAAATTGGACAAGTAAAATCCTTAACTAGAATGACATCTTGGTTCTGAATACTATTTTCAATAAAATTACTGACTGCAGACAGCCAGGCACCAGAAACAGACCATATATATATATATATATATATATCCAGGATGAGAATCTTTACAAGACCTTATTGTCAAGTCCTCTCTGAAAGATTGATCTGATTGTTGGTTCTAATAAAAAACAATTCCCATATATTTCAAATTCCAAAAAAACCCCACTAATAATATGTCAAACTTCTTAGTCCATATATGAAGTATAGTTGTTTCAAAGCATTTTTGATATTTTAGAAGTTTGGAGTTCTGAACACTTTTGTGGTCCAAGTGTAGATCCATGCCTTTTGGAAAATGTGAAGAATTGCTAATGCTATCTATGTAACCATTCAACTGTAAAGAATAAAATCATGTCATTTGCAGGAAACTTGATGAAATTTGAGAATACCATGTTAAACAAAAATCAAACACAAAAAGGCAAATATTCCTTGGCTTGTCTTATATGTGAATAAATACATTAAATAAAGGATAGATTTTTGGATATGGGGAAGAGATCAGAAAGAGGTATGTAAAGAGAATAAAAATGATCAATGGACACATGTACAAATACTCCCCAAACATGCACTATTGTTATGTACTGCAAACACACACCAATTTAAAAAAACATATTAATAAGACAGCATTTGAGAAACAATTACATTTCAGTAAGAAAACCTTCATCTTAACCCTTTTTCTTTATGAAACATCTTAATGGGCATACTTTCTAGTATTGTACTAGTATAAATTATTTAATAATGGGCTGGGGATTTAGCTCAGTGGTTCCAGAGCCTGCCTTGTAAGTGTAAGAGCCTGCATTTGACCCTCAGTATCCACCTACAACAATACTGGGCATGGAGACTCATGCCCACCAGCAATCAGAACCACATACCATAGTGCCAGGAATGGTGGCTCATGCCTGTAATCCCAGCACTCGGGAAGTAGAGGCATGAAGCTTGCTAAGTTTGAGACTGAGCTCAGGGCCAGCCTGAACCACAAAAAAGTGAGACCCTGTCTCAAAAAAAAAAAAAAAAAATAATAATAATAATAATAATATCATGGTACTTGTTTGTATATTGCATGTTGTTAAATAACAACATAGATTTTATATTCAAAACAGCTCATTTTCTTCTGAAATGACATTAGCAGAGCTCAGCAAGTATTCTTTCTTACTATCCACATCTCTAAGTTATCTTGAAAAGTTACATTTTAAAAGGATAAAATAAAAGCACTTACATGGTAGATACTCAGTTATTGCATTGTTGTGTAAAATGGTGGTATGAAATCTGGAGGTGGAAAGAATTCCAGTGAGAATAACATTTATACTCTTACCATAACCCCAGTGAACCATCATAGAACATAGGGAAGGAGAAGCTCGAAATATCCTTGCTGATAATGTCAGGTTTTTGTGCTCATTCACTGTTCAAAAGTCTATCCAAAGTCTCATGTGAAATTCACAGAATGTGACTTAAATCTTGAATTCCTTTCATTGTTGGTTGAACTATTCTCTGAAGGACAAACACCAGAAAATCCTTCCACTCTGAAAGCAACAAAACTCTGGCCTTCAATTTAAAACGTATTGCTTTCTTAAGTTTGGGGGGGGGGAATGACCACATGCATGAAATATTGTTTTCTCATATAAACTTAATGTACTTTCTTTAAAAGAAAATCTTCAAATTAAATTGTCCTCTACAGTATTGACAGAAGCAATACCAGGCATTGGAAATATTTCTCTCAGAACAGCTGATTATACCCTCTCCCTTTCTCAAACTTCTTGAACAGAAAGCAGGAGTGGGAGCAACAATCAAGTCCTTTGCAGCTGTGTCATTAGCAGCTCATGTCATTATCCAGTGAATATTGTTGCCAGAAATCTTCCATCTTACCTTAGATTGTAAGGGGATTTGTGCTTTAATTTGCACCTGTGTAGATTTCAATAAAGCAATCAACTTTAAATTAGACAATGACAAGTTTCAAATTGCACATGTAGATAGATGACTTACTATGAAAAATGTATTGTCTACTCAGTAGACACTTTATCTTGCAACTCTGCCCACTTGTGATCAATGTGCTATACTCATATGATCAGAAAAAAGAATGCAAAGGAAATAGATTACTTTTGGTACTGTGATTAAGTGGGAAGAGAAATAGCAAATTTAATGAACTGGGTATAGAATATTACTTCCACAGGAACTGAATTCAAATTCCTTATCTGAAAGTTTAGTGATTGTGAGATGATCTTTCAATTTCTCTGAGAGTATGCCAAAACTAGGCATAGTGGTAAAAGAGTAGACATACAGGTCATAGATCAAAATAGAGTCCAGAAAAAGATCTGCAAATGCATCAAAAAATAGCAAACATCTCTAAGACTATTCAATAGAGGAAAAAACTTTTCTTTCTTAACTGATAGTACTGAACTGGACATGTATATATATAAAAAATAAACCTGAACACAGATCATACATCATATACAAAAATTAACACCAAATAGATAATATACCTAGATATAAAATTCAATAACCATAATTCTTTTAAAAGAAGATAGAAAAATGGTTAGGGACTGCATCTCAGGGTTAAAGTGCTTGCTAAACATGTGCAAACTCTATGCTTTTGATCTCTGGCACAAGAGGTTGGGAAAAAAAGAAAATGTAGATGACCTCTGTGTTGGCTCTTGGATTTTAAATATACCACCGAAGGCATAATCTATGAGAAAGAGGTTGACTGTGAAGTGTCCACTCAACTCTGACCTATCTCTTCTCTGGGTACAAACCACTCTTCATTTAGAGGTAGCAGCAGGCAAATTGGATCTTCACTGTTTAATATATCTAAACTTTATCTTCTGTGATATACAAATCACTGTGAAAACATGGGGTTTCACCTTTTGATAGAACCCTTGGGGGAAGGTCTGCTAGATACACTTAGAGAGGGTTACAAAACATGGAGAATCCATGAACTTTGAATAGGGAAAAAAAAAAAAAAACCACCCAAAGCAATGTAGAAAGTTGATAGCTATCTTTCCCTTTGGCAATAAAGCAATTGCTACACCCTAAGACTTAAAAACACAAAACTCTAAAAAATTTTTGCATGAGAATATTTTGCACAGAAGAAGTTCTTCATCTACCTTGCAGTTAAAAATAACAAAAAAGCCTAGACAACCACTTGAAGTCAGGCTTTGGACAGCAACATGACGTACCTACTGTGGCACCAGGGACTGAACAAATGGTATAAGGAAACCTTCAGGATAGAGCTGCTCACACCAGAGTTAAGCCATCAGCTAGCATCATACTAAATGATCAAAAATTGAAACCTTTCACACTAAGATCAGGAACAAGAAAAGGATGCCCTCTCTCACCACTTCTGTTCAATATGGTTCTGGAAATATTACCCATAGCAATTAGGCAAGAGAAAGAAATAAAAGGAATAAAGATAGGAAAAGACGAAGTTGAATTGCCATTATTTGCTGATGACATGATACTCTATCTAGAGGATCCTAAAAACTCAATTTAAAAACTGCTGGACCTAATCGCCAAATTTAGTCACGTAGCTGGTTACAAGATCATCATTCAAAAATCAATAGCCTTTGTATATACAAATAGTAGACTCACTGAGATAGAAATAGGGGAGTCAGTCCCTTTCACAATAGCACCAAAAAAAAAAAAAAATATCTAGAAATCAATCTAACAAAGGAGGTGAAAGACCTCTACTCTGAAAACTACAGCACTCTGGAAAAGGAGATAGAAGATGATATCAAAAAATGGAAAGACATACCTTGCTTCTGGAGAGGAAGAACCAATATCGTCAAAATGGCTAAACTCCCAAAACTACTATACCGATTCACCGCAATCCCAACAGCATATTTCACAGATCTAGAGAAAAAAATCCAAACTTTCATCTGGAACCACAAAAGAACTAGTACAGCAAAAGCAATTCTAAGCAACAGGGACATGGTGGGAGGTAATACAACCCCGAACCTGAAACTATACTATAAGCCACTGTGATAAAAACCACATGGTACTGACAAAGTAACAGAGGATCAATGGAGTAGACTAGAAGATCCAGAAATTACTCCAGACACCCTGAGCCACCTCACCTTTGACAAAAGAGCCAAAAATCCTCAGTGGAGGAAACAAATGGTGCTGGAAAAACTGGGCTTTAACTTGCCAAAGACTAAAGCTAGACCTAGTTCTTTCACCGTGATTTTCACCAAGCTAAAATCAAAGTGAATAAGAGAGCTAAATATTAAAACAGACACTCTAAACCTACTGCAAAATAAGTTATATAAAACTCTTGAAGACATTGGCTTAGGGAAAGACTTCTTGAACAAAACCTCTCTATAGCATAGGAATTTGCAGAAGAAATCAGCAAATGGGACCTCATTCTTTTAAAAAGCTTCTGAGGTGAAAGGGGACAATGTTGAGATTGTAACAAAAAAGTAAGGAAACAAATTTTATGTATATGAGGGGGGTGGTAGGGTGGGTAGGGCTATGGGAAAAAATGAGAATTAAGTTGTGTCTTATACTGGTACAAATCCCCATTATGGAGTGCAATCATGATGTGTATATTTAATGTACTAATAAAGATCAAAAAAAAAAAGCTTCTGCACAGCAAAGGAAACCACCAACAGAGCAAAAAGGCAACCGACAATGTGGGAAACAATCTTTATCAGCTGTTCCTCAGACAAAGGGTTACTATCTAGAATATATAAAGAGCTTAAAAAAATCAGCCCACCCAAATTTAAAGACCCAGTTCAAACATGGGCATCTGAAATGAACAGACACTTTTCAGAGGAAGCAGTAAGACAAGCTAAGAAGTATATGAAGAAATGCTCAACATCATTTGAGAGATGCAGATGAAAACACTGAGATTCCATCTCACTCCACATAGAATGGCTGCCATTTCAGAATCAGTCAGCAACAAATGTTGGCGAGGCTGCGAAGAAGGAACCCTTCTCCACTGTTGGTGGGACTATAGACTTGTACAACCCCTGTGGAGATCAGTTTGAAGATTCCTCAAAAAGGTAGGATTGGAGGTCCCATTTGACCCAGCCCTCTGCTAGGTATAGACACAAAACAATTAAAAGATTCATATCACAGTGACATATGTCACCCATTTTTATAGCAGCTCAGTTTGTGATTGCTACATCTTGAAAACAACCCAAATGTCTATCAACTGGAGACCGGATAAGAAAGCTGTGGTTCTTCTACAGAATGGAGTATTACTCTCCATAAAAAATGAAAATTTTGAATCATTTATACTTAAATGGACATACCTTGAGGACATCCTCGTAAGTGAAATAAATAGGTCACAGATATGTAAATATCGCATCTTTTCTCTGGTATGAGAAAACAAAGATGTAAATGAGTTCTAAAATTGTTATAAATTGTTATATATTGTGAAACAGAAAATACTCAAAGTGAAATAGGGTGAAGGGGGGGAAATAACAAGGTTACAACAAAAAAAGAAAGGAAACAAAGTTTATGTTTATAGGGGGTGGGGGTGACAGGGTGGGTAGGTGTATGAGAAAAATGAGAATTAAGTTGTGTCATATATTGATATAAATTCTCATTGTGGAGTGAAATCATGATGTGTATATGTAATGTACCAATAAAGATTTCAATTTAAAAAAAAAAAAAACCCTTAAAGAAGTGAGGCTATGACAGATGGTCTAGCCTAGAGGGCTGGATGGGACACAGAGTAGCAAGGAAATGGTCTTGAGCAGCAGTACAAGCATCATGGAAAACCCCAAGCTAAACCAAAAGGCCATTTGGGCAGATGCACTAAGGTGACGGAGGGTGCAGGTGAGTTGCTGGCGGAAGGCTGGTCTTGAGCAATTTAAGTTTTCTCACTTCCATTTTTGTTATGAATAAGTAATTTCTAACACCCCAATGTGCTACCATATTTACTAAATCTAGACCGTTCCTTAACAAGATATTAGAAGTACCCACCTCACTTCATTTGGCAGCTATGGGAAGAAACCGAACTTGTTAGTTGCCAGGATGAGAAATAGGCATAGGAACATGACTTCCTGCGGAAAGGCTGGTGCCAAAAGGATTCACACCTGTATACAAAGGATACACACCTCCCAACCCTTGGCCTGAGTCACCCCCCACAGATGAACAGCAGAGCTTACTGTGGGGGGAAGTAAATATCAAGTTGGAGCACATAATGCAAACAAGCCTGTTTATTCAAAACTCTGATTGGTATTGTCTGTCTAGGTCATAGGTGGAATTATTTTTTTCTTCTGCTAATAATGCCTCCCAGTCACAACACTGTCCAGCACAAGAGATGAAGCTTGAAGAATTTCATCTTTCCTACCAGATGACTGTGAAGAGTGAGTGTGCTCTAAATATAATCAGCCTATTATCCAGCTCAAAGTGTGAAACATTCGTTTTAATTTGGCTACCATTACACCCTAAGAAGAGCACACTCCATATGCTAAAGTGCCACAACCTGTAGGCCGCAGCCTGCTTTTGCGCTGCAGACTTTACAGTGTAATTGTATGTAACACTTTATTTATATTCTTGAAAAAGTGCTCAATCCCATTACATAATCAGAAATTACATATCTCTAAACAGATGTAGGAAAATGTAAAAGAAATCCAGTGCATTTGTATAGAAACTCTGGAATTGACGAAATGACTCACTTCAACATCCTTTAAGCAATTCATCCGATTCTCTCACTAGCCTGCGTTAGGTCCAATAGCCTGATGATACACATTGACCTGGCTCGGTGGATGTAAAGACATAGTTTCATGCCTTGCTTTTCCTTTTTTCTTATGGCCATGGTCATTCACTTAGCACAAACATGTCCATGGATTTCCTTTGCCCAGAAAAGGTTTTAATGAGTAAAATTCTTGGCTAGGGACATGTTTTGAGGTGTTTGTTGGTGGGTAGAAATAAAAAGCACCATATTTTCACTGTGATAAGAAAGGTGTGTCTTCACTTCTCAAATTTTTCTTCCCATTTTTAATGGTATATCTTTGTCATACCTAATAAATACATTCACAGAGGGAAATAAGTACACATTCATATTGCATCTTGAACCTTTTTACTTCCTCGCTCCTCTTGTCTCCCCTCTTCCCCAGTTCTCTTTTCATCTTTACAAAGTTTATCTCCCTATTTCTCATGATCTTTTATTTTGCTCTAAATTATTTATATTTCAATCTTCTCATAGAAGAGAAGTCATGTGACATTTAGCCTTCAGCATCTTATTTATGTCACTTAGCATCACAGTCTCAAGGCATGTTGGCTTATGTGACTGCATCACACATCTCCTGCATGAAGTTTCTCCTGTTGCACATTCATGAAATCTACAATTGAAAATCCTACGGCTTTTGAGAATGCTTGGTCAGTCCCTATTCAGAGTACATAGGGATACAGTGAATAAGGGAAATTCAACCTCATTGTTTTGTGTTCTGTTCTGTTCTGTTTTAATTTGCTATGCTAAAGATTGAACCAAGGCTCTCCAATTGAGTTATCTCTTAGCCCTTTCTTATTTCATTTATTAGGACATTTGTAGTACACAACGATCATTTTCCTCATGGGAAGTTGAGATAAGTTCTAAGTTGCCTGGGCACAAACTTGGAATCTTCCTGCCTCAGCCTCCAAGAGTGTTAGAATTACATGCTTGGCCACCCCAAGTGTTTTTAATACTCTTAGCTGTTCTTCTCTGAATCACCTCAGACACAGAAAGACAAACCAAAACCTCACCAGTGTATTAAGCTAATAGGCATCTTTCTCTTGGAAAATGGAGTTACTGTTACATTCTAAAAGCTAACAATTCACACAAATCTAACAATGTTTTAAACAATACTTTAAGGAAAACTTTTTTTATATTTTTCAGTTAAAAATAATTGCTCAGGACTCTTGAGCTTACCAAAAAAAATAATAATTTCTTTGAAAATTCCTGTTAATAGCTGTAATATTATATGAATGTAATGTTCAGGCCTTAATATATCTGGCACAGTTGAAAACATTTCCAGTAATAAAACTAAATGCAGCATTTATACTTACATGAAAGAAAAGCTGACCTTGCTCTGAAAACTATGAATTTATTTAGTTTCCTTTTTATTTCCTGATGAAAATAATAACTTTTTAAAACTGTTAACACTTTGCACATTGTTTGGAAGCCATCGTTTCGGAATGATGTACATATTTTCATCATTCACAGTTCAACAAAATTTAGACACTGGGATCTCAATAGATACGCAGGTAACTCCAGATTCTTACCTCCCCATTCCTTCCTGGACCCCAGCACATTTTCAGTCTGGGTAATGTTTTCCTTTAATTTGGTATCCTCTTCCTCTCTTTGGATTCCCTCTTTCCCAAACATACTCCCAAGAATAGATTCAGAATGACTCATTTCGATGTGAGTCTGCAGGTCAATAGCTATTTTGTTTTTTTAGGCAAATGGATTACAGGCAACAGGAAGGGCAGAGAGTGCTTTGAGGAAATGAGTTCTCCACAGCCCTGTCAAATCACCCCCATCTTACCTCATCATCTCCAAATCCTTAGTATACAAGTGAAAAGGAAGGGTGGGCCCCTTAAAGTTATGGACCAGATAAATCTACACGGGCCTCACAGCTCTTATCACCCTGTTGGTCATCGCATTCACCCGGAGAACGTATCTCTCTTCGGGTTTGGTGGCCAGGGACCAGAGACCTGTGCCTTTGAAGCTCACTGGTTGAGATGGCCTGTTCCTTTCTGCTGCTTCCCTCCTGTTCTTCAATCCAGAGTTCTCTGCTCATCCTGTTCTGTACCTCATTCTCCCTTTCTGACTTCGCCAACCATGCTGGACCACTGCTTCACTTTATAAGAGAAGAAATATCTATTGCTGCTATGGCACATCTTTACCATTGCACACTATACAAGTCATTAAAAGCCATGTGCTTAAGTGGGTGTTTGTGTTGACCATTTCTGTCCCAGATGAGGAAATCCAATCAGAAGAGACAAATGACTTAGGTAAACCGGCGTTTTCCTTCACCATCTAGGAGTTCCCAATAATTTTAAAGTTAGTTGAATTGCCATGCCCGGGGGCAGAGAGGGCAAGAGAATGATGGGCAGCTGAGCCAAGGAGGACCTAAAGTGCCATACAGAAGGGGGTTGTTTCCCTTCTGTTAATAAACATAGACAGAAACAAATTGTCCTCAGCTCCCTAAGCAGCCCCTACTGAACATGTCCTGTATGTCTATTGTTTACTGGTCACACTTGACTGTCAAGGGAGGGAAAAGATCTGGGGTACAAAGTTAAATATGAGGCCATCTGTGTCATTAAGGTGATTGCTGCCTAGCAGAGGACAGCAGTGCGAGCCCTATTAGAGTACTAGAGTGCTAGTGTGCTGAAAGCAGAAGTCAATTACCTTCTAGAGGATTCCCAATGACTTCACAGAGATGGTGGACTTGCTTTCTATTTTGCCTGAGGGGCTTTTTCTAAGGAAGACAGTAGGACTAGAAAAGCGAGTAGGACTAGAAAAGAGAGTAGTCCCACAATTTCAAAATCTCAGCTTCCCCACTGATCATACAAATGGTGTGAATCCAGCCTGTATATTCTGAGCCCCCAGAAGGGATGGTGGCACATTAGCGAGCAGAAGAGACAAGTGTGCAAAAGGACAACTTCCATATGTAAGTCAGTGCGAATAAAGACTGGAACAGCCCATAAAACAATATAATAGATTTGCTCTCCATAGCAGTCTTTAGAAGCTGTTTCTTAGAAGTTGTAGGCTGATTCCATGGAGATGAGACACATTTGTGTATAATGTGCCTCGAGCATTCTAAGCTCCAAGTGTAAACACCAGAACACTAGCCCACATTGCACCACCTGGAGCTGATGAAATCTCCACACCTGTCAGTGTCTCTGAATGTGAATATGGTCCCAAGAGCAGCTCACCCAGTAAGACCTGAGGAAGAAGCAGAAAAGCAATGGATAAAAGAGAGTGGGCGAAGCACTGGAACCCTCAATTGAGGGACAAACAAGAGTTAACATGGAAAATGATGAAGAGACTGAGTGTAGAAGTCATGTAGAAGAAATGCTTTCTGACATCAAGTACAAAAACTCAGCTTGTTTCTCCTCTTCTCTTTTCCAAATTACATGCATCTTCCAACACTTTCTTCCCAAGTGAAAACTGAGGATGAAGGATCCTCTCTGATCTCCTGTCCAATGCCCTCATTTATGACCTTACCTCTCCAACATTTCTAAATGTACAGATCATTTCTCTTCAGAATAGTTATGTGGATACATGACTAGGGCTGGACTGGAGGAACTAGAAAAGTAGCCATCTATTCTAAGGAAGCTTAGTAGAGGGTACACAGAGCTTCCTTCAAACAGGACAAGACAGATTTACTTGGAAGTTGCAAGGGAACTTGGGCCATCTTCCTCAAACAGCCAACCAGCCATGCTGGCTCACTCTTCTCAAAGTAAGCCTCAGTGTAAGAGGGTGCTGGTATCAGAATCTGGGGGAAGAGAGTCTGGGACCTGTAATATTAGAAAATGGACAGCAATTCTCACAGTCTCTTTCTAAGATTAGAATGCTGTCTGTGTTCTGTAACATCCCAAGTTCAAAGCCTTGCATTCTCATCATGTTGGAAACTCCTGGATTCAGAAGTGAAGATCTTACTGGTGTCTACCTCTGGGAAATGCAATTGGAAATGCAATTCCTACCTTGTTCCTCTCCCACTCCTCACTTGATCTCTATCCAAATGCCATCAGGAACTTCTGCCCTGGACATAAAAAGCAAATGATATTTTAACTCTTCATATACACACTAGCCTACAGTGGATCATCAGCATTTGTCTACTCTACCGAGAGGATGAGTCTGGCTCAATTACCTGGTAATGTTCAAAGTGTTCATTGCCCAATACCACCATCTATAGTATGTCAAATTCTTTCTTGGACTCTGGTACTCAGAATCACATGCCACAAATATTTTTCCTAGTAATTCAAACTACTGCATCTTTCAGTCTCACTTTAGTAGCAATTAATTTCTCAGTGGCCTGATTCAAAAGCTAACTCTAGATTTGAAAGGTTCCCACCATCTACCATGAAGGTCACTGCAGTAAGGCAGAAAGGACTTGCAAAGGAGTTGCAGGTAAGACCCTACCTGAGCCTTCACTCTCTGTATCCACAAGAGAATATGCTTTGTCTCAAGTAAAGATACACAGAACCATTGCAGCCTCAGGAAGGAAAGAGAGAAATAGGCAGATGACAGAAGCCAATAAAGAATTGAAGGATAAGAGGCTGTTGTCAAGCCTACAACTCCAATTTCTCAGTAACCTCTTTTATTTGCCATTGTAAATTACATACTACTAAAGGTTTCCTAAGGAAAGGGAAGTTATGCAACAGAAAATAAGATTCCTATGAATTATTAAATCCTTAGTGGTCACTTTGCTTTCATCATTTCATCTTTAAATAAAGGCTGTAACATTTACCAAGCCTGTGTGACTTGCATGCATAAGAACACAGCCTGGATATTTACAGTACAAAATTTCCTTCAGAGAGGGAAGTGAAATCCCCTCTCACATTAAAAGGCTCAGAAGTAATTAGCTGTGCTGTATATAGTATAATCTAAGTATGTTCATAAAGGAAAATAAGAATTATGTTCATACTGAATCAAATTGTATCCTAAGTAGAAGTAGGTTTGTGTTCACATAAACAAACATATTTTAAATGAATTGCTTGATTTCTAGAATTTCAATTTCACAGACTACATTTGCTTAAAAATACATAGAGAATGCTTAAAATCCCTTATTTTCAAAATTCATAATGGCCCACTGAAGAAAAGTCATGATTTAGATGAGTTCGTTTTTTTTAGGATAGTCGGGCAACAAAAATTCAGTTAATTAGTAACGAATAACTTCTTTTTACTCTCCTAATGTATATCTGAAGTCTTAAATTGTATGTTGTTTTTACAAGGACACATTTTAATTATAATACCAAAATCTGCAGAGGAAATAGAATCCTATTAAACCCATCTTGACCACAGGCATCATCTATTCCACAGTATTACTCATCTTGTTTGAGAGACAGGAAGACAAGATACTGTCTGACAAAATCCTGAATATGCTTCAAGACTAAGCTGTCATCTCTGTACTTGGGTCTTACCTAAATCCCACCATATCCACCAACTCCAGACTGAGCTCGATGGGAATCCTTAAATCAATCTCCTTTGCATTATGTTTAAACATATAAGACTTCTTTCCCAACACAAGTGCATGTTTCAGTGCAAACTGTATGTCCACATTTCTAAATTATAGTAACTAGTTCAGAGCCTTATGCCTAGTCAGGTCTCAGGGAATGAATAAGTCATTGCACATTTTGGGAAACTGTTAATGCATGGTGTTAAGTTATATAACTTCAAAGTATTCTATTTTCCAACATTTTTGCTCTTCCACAAAACTTAAAATCCATAAAAACATGTACCGATAACAATCTCACACACACACACACACACACACACACACACACCCCTTTCCTTTTATTCTTCTATCTCTTTCATCTCCTTCAAAAATTGACCAGAACAATAGAAGAAAACAACACCATGCCTCCATCGTGGCTTCTTTAGCCAAATCTATAGAGAAGCACACTCCCAGGGTGAAACTTTTGTTACCGAATCCATCTATGGCCCCTGTGGCCTGACTATGGGCCAGGAATTTCCTCAGGATCAGAAACCTGAGTGAAACAAACCTGGCACCTGCCTGGTGGTGCTTATACCTCTTTAGAGGTGTAAGAGGCTATATAGAGGAGAACGAGGCTAAATAAGCTCATAAATGCCTAGAGTTACACTTTTAATAAATGAGAGGAAAGGACAGGCAATGATACTAAGGAAATTATGTTAGGGAGAGCTCACTTTCAAATAAGTAAACAGGAAAATCTTGCCTGAGGTGTTATTCAAATTGACCCTTAAAAGATGAGCAATGGCTAGCAAGGGAAAAGAATCCACACATGCAAAACAGAGACTTGAAGAAGGATGGAGTGTGTTACAGAAAATGGAATTTGGTGAGAGACAGAGAGCAGAATATTTCCAGGGACTGGAGAAAAAAAAGCAAGAAGCCTTTTACGCCAGGGAGAGCCATCTGGAAAAAGTTATTCTCACAGCTGTAGGAGAGTGATTATTGTGCATTAGAATGGAAGGAAAATTTGATAGGAGATCATGTAGAGGTACCAAGGTTATATAAAGTAGAATAGTTGAAGTATGATCCCAGTAGGTAGAAGACATGAAGAAAAGGGGGAAGGTGTAAGAAACATTTTGATATATATAAGATTTAGTGGCAAAATTAATAGGTGGGATGAGGAAAAGGGAAGAAGCAAGATTGATTCTTAGATTTCAAACTGTGAATGGCTGGACAGGGATGCTGTTTACTGACATGGAAAAGACTGAATTAACACATCAGTTGTATTCCTGCAGTAATTTATTACATAGAATTACAAAATATTGTTTTTGCATATTTTCAATAAGGTTCACTTTCACACAAAGAGGAACTCCAGGGATCCAAGATTAGAGAACACACTGTCATAAGCTTCTGTGCTCAGCTCAAGCCCAAAGAGGACAACTCAGTGTCTATGAGTCCAGAAAAAGAGGTAATTGAATCCTGGATGAAAAACGTACAGATAAAGACTAGGGGCCGTGAAACAGGGAGAGCCCTGGAATGCTTCCTAAGTGTTCTCCTTTTCCTCTTTATATTGCCCTAGTAGGACCGTTCTATAGTACTCTGAAGCAAAAACTGAGTTCTTTCATCCTCTCATGCCAGTCTCGGGTGACAGGCAGGTCTCAGGCCTGGCCAGGATTTCTTGAGGCCTAGGGAAAACACCAGAAGCTACACAGATGTGAGTGGGCACATCTGTCATTGATGGTCCCTCATCTCCTTGCCTTTCTTACTGCACAATAGATTAAACTCAAAAAGGATGGCTTAATAGCAATCCTGTGAGTCAGAAAATAACACAATCATAATTATTCTAAGGGAGAATGATTTGAAATGCAGAATTATAATACCATGAAATCTCTCAATCAAGAGTGAAAGGAAAGAAGATATTTTTAGCCAAGAAAAGTCTCCTAAATCTTTTATCTATAGATTCCTAGTCAAGATGCATCTGAACAGTGTGTTTCACAAAATAAAGGAATAAGTTAGGGAAAAAAAAGAAAACAGAAGAAAAGAAATAAGAGAATCCCTTGAATATTAGTTATTTTTAAATGCATAGGGTGTAGTCAATCTCAGATTAAATGTACAAGAAATTATAACTGACAGATTATATGGTATGCTTGACTGTATCAGAAGAAGTTTCACATTTCTGATAAATTGCAAATGAGAAAAATAAAGCAATTATGAAACACAATGAAAATTATAAAGGATATATAATCATATTAGTTGATATACCTCAACTCTAAGTAATATATTTTGTGATAGAAGAATTAAATGAAGGAACAAAAAGTGTATTGAATGATAACTAATCCTCATTGTTCATAGTAAATATTCAATAGGTAATACCTAAAATTCATCACATGTAAAAATTATAATGTATATAAGTTATACATACAATATTTGTATACATATGCTATATGTACAAATAAAAATACATACGTACAACATAACTCTAAAATTTAATTATATGAAAAATTTAACAAAGGAAATCACAAAAAAGTTTGATTTGATTTCTTCTGGGAAGCAGAAAATTGAATTATTAGGATATGGGTTAGAGGTCTTTTTAATTAACACACCACCTTACAATATAGTGTGATCTTTCAACTGTGTTAGCTTGGAAACCAAAACATTTCATTGTAGGTCATAGCCATTCTCTTCAGTAACTGAAGATCAAGAAGCCCAAAATAAATAGTTAAAATTATCTATACCATTGTGCCATGGAAAGATATGCTCCTAGTGCTGCCCAATGAAATGGAACATTTGACAGAATGAGAGAGAAGCTTTGTGAGAACTTCTGGGGAGTTAGAGATGAAGACTTGTCCTAGAAAAGCCATCTTGCCTAGAGGTAAAGGACATAAGACTTACAGAGATTTTGAGGGAGATGTGTTAGGCATACATCCGGTTCATTAGAAGTGTCAGGCGACATTTTCTCCTGATGCAGAGGCTGCTGTTATCTATAGGCATCAGAGATTCTGGGTTCTATGAATCTAAGAAAAGTTGCTAATTAGTAACTCTTATGACTCATTTCTTTTTAGTTTTTTTTTTCTCCCACAGATAGCTAATCTTGGCAGTAGTCATTAGGATATAAAAAAACATTTTTCACCAGAGAAGAGAAGAAGATGGCAAAAGATAACCATTTCCCAGAACAGGGTAAGAAAATGAAAGGCAACTTCCATTGGACAAGATAGGGCAATGGGCTTTCATGGAACCATTTTGATTGAAACAAAATACTTCATCTATACAACTTAAAGAAGGAAAAATGTGTTTTTTCTCATGGTTTTACAGATTTCCATCCATGGTCAGCTGGCTCCAAAACAGAAACATCACGGTGGAGGGACATAGTGGAGGAAATCCATGCCCCACAGGAAGCACAGAGGAAAGGGAGAGACCAAGAGTAAGAAGTGTACCCTGCAAAGGCACTCCCGGGGATCCCTACCCAGGTCCCACCTCCTGCCAGCTCATGCAGCTATGAACTCGTCAGTAGATTAGCCCACTAATGAGAACAACATCCTTGTCATCCAGTTATGTGCAAAAGCCCCTCCTCTAACATGTGAGCTTTTTGAGGAAATTTCAGATCAAACCAGAAGAGCCAGTTAAGGGTGTTAGCCAAAGGTATTATTTGCAAAATAAAGCTGGTAGAAGATTAGTAACATATTGTTTAGCTGCATAACATACAATTAGTCATTTTTAAAGTTAGCTAATCAAGTGAAGCAAGAGGATTTGTTTTGGTTTTCCACTGGTAACCACATGGGTTATAAAATATAAGTTCATAATGGTATTCTTCACATTTTGTGTGCATGTGTGTACACATTCACATTTCTTCACACTCCTATTGGCACTATTTTTTAAAAATGATTTAATAACCATAGGAAAAACAATATCATCTAAAGAAGCAGAGTATGTTTTCTAGGGTTTTGTCATTTAATGAAAAACAGAAAACAATTCTATAAAATGATGACAAAGATAAACGCATGCAAAACTATGATGCATACTTCCAAATAAAGTATTGATTTGAAAATATTAAACATACAGCTAAAGCAATACCTAGAAACATATATATGCAAATATATATGCAAATAGCCTTTTAAAAATCAAGAGAGATATAAGACACAGGCTGAGCCACTGAAAATACAGAGAAAGGAATACAATCACCCTCCTTTACACTATACCGCAGAAGGAAAAATGAAAACAGGAAGCAGTAAGTAAACCACTTAGAGAGAGTTAACCAAATATTATACACTTTAAAAGATGAATGAAGTGGAAACTTTGTTATGTATTATAACTCCCAGTGTCTTTACACCTAAAGAGTCAGTGGATAAAGTTCACCTAACTTTCAAGAAACACACTCTCCTGAGTACACAAATTAGAGAGTAAAGAACAGGTGAAATCTATTCAACTCAATATGAGATTTGAGTATCCATCTGTCATAATGACAAATAACTTAGACTCTCATTTATGATTGTGTCTATAAAATTTGAAATAAAATGTTTACTGACTTATTTCACCAATATGTTATAAGCACATCCTAATCAAGAACAGTGATTTTTACTATAGTGAGAAGATAAACTTACATAAAAATACTTTATTATGTTTTACCATTGGTGGAAATAGGGTGAAAAAAATCTATTATAGTAAATGGAGAAAAAAGCATTATATATACATATATATATATAAATGTATGTACATATAAATATATGTATATTATATATACATATATATATATAAAAGCATTATATATACATATATATACATATATATGTATATATATACACATATATATATGTCAAAATATACATTGCTAATTTCTTTATGAAAAGAAAATTAGCCCTCCAAAAAGAAATGTGTGAGGAACATTCTTTAATAAAATGAACTGGCAAGTGGTAGATTGAGAGAAAATATTTATAGCATTTAAAACTGATTATGATATATTATTATTTTTATTATATTATTTATATAGTATATTATTTTCTAAAATATACAAGGAACTCCTACATAATGATAAGAAAAAAAATAAAGTAATAAAATAAACATATAACATCCATATAGCAAACCTGAATGACTAAAATTATATATATAAACATAGTATAGATGATATAAATATAGTCAATTTATTTACCATGGGAGAAAAGAAAAATAAAAATCACAAAATAAGATTTCTTTTCACCCAAAAAATTAGGAAAAATCAGAAAGTCAGATCATAACATGTAGATAAAGGAAAGAGGACTGGGAAAATCCCAAGCATCACTGATAAGGACAGACAGAGAACAGAAAAGGAGTCTTGGTGAAATAAAGTATTTCTATGCCTAGAGGTTCAGAAACCTCACTGTATCATGTACAACCCAAGAATCCCTTCCCTGACCCATGGGAGATAATGTCCTGTGTCATAGCTTTGTTTATAATATAGGAAGGGGGAAGCAATCTTGGAGTCTAGAGAATATACAAGTAAATATATGGCTGTTATAGAATAAATACTACACAAATGCAGAAACAAGACCTATAAGGAAAACAGACAGTTCATATAAGATATTACACAAAATTTTTGTGGAAAAGTGAGCTCTGCTACTCAGTATCATTTGTGTAAATTAAGCCTTACAGTTAATGTCTACGTTAGTTTACTCTGCCCCAGTCAGTGTTCTCAGTCCCTCGTGTGCACTTCACCCACTGAGCTGCCCACTGCAATGAGTACAATCCCCATCCTCCTATCCAAGTTGAGACTCACGTGCACACAGGTGAACTGACAAGCTCCAGGGACATGAGCCAGGTACATGGTGAGGCTCTGGACTCAGCCCAAGCAGGTAGGTCCAACGTACCTGCTCTGAGCTCCTACACTTACACCTTGCAAAAACAACTCCAATTATTCTTAAATGGATGTAATCTCAGGCAAAAATGTTTATTAAGTGCAGGGAATACATACACACTAAGCAGAACAGAGTAACCATTAATGCAAGAAAATCCAGGGCTGGGTGAAGGTAGCTGTAGTACTGAAGACCAGGGCTTAAAGGGACATGTAGTGAAATCAGATCCTAGAGTTCCAGGGACAACACTGCAATTACCTGTACATTAACATCAGCCAAAGCTGACTAACTCTTCCCTTTTACATTAATAACAAATAAATGCAAAGCTATTTCAAAGAGAAAGAAAATATAAAATATTAAGAACAGGATATACTGCAAATTGACTTACAGCTTGCCACTAATATAAAAACAACTAGTTTCCTTCCAGCAATGGGGAAAATTATGTTTTCTTTGCTTGACCTCCACAGGAAATAGTTATCTTTCTTGATAAAAGAAAAAGACACATAGTGCTCGCTTCGGCAGCACATATACTAAAATTGGAACGATACAGAGAAGATTAGCATGGCCCCTGCGCAAGGATGACACGCAAATTCGTGAAGCGTTCCATATTTAAAAAAAAAAAAAAAGACACATATATCAACTAAAAACTCACGCAGCCCATCAAAAGAAGAAATGTGCATCTGAGAGCACTTTTTTGCTGTCAGATGGGAAAGCTCTTAAGGACTGGCCATACTGAAGTGTGTTTCACGGTGCATCATTTCAGAGGCTCTCAGCAGACCCTGAGTCATTCCCACTCCAGCAACAGGCATTCCTATAAAAGGCAGCGTAAGGCTAACTCTTCTCCTGTGTGGTCCACGGTGCTCTATGTGTTAGTAATTTCCTCTAAGAGTAGCACTGAACTTTGCATTCCTTGGGAATAAAAATTATAGCTCATATTATTTTTGCATGTTCTATACCCTACCACTTGGCATTATGTACCAAGTAGACTGTAACAATACATCTACTAATGAAAGAGAGAAAATTAGTATTTATGTAAAGTCTAAACTATATGTTTCAGTCCCTGACACCAAATCCTGGCACCAGATAAAAGTGTAAGAGAAAGTGATGTTTGAAGTAGAAGATGAGTATCAAAGTAGAAGAAAGAGTGAATATAAAATATAAAATACTCAAATTTAGCCCAGATATGGTGGCATGGGTCTGTAATGCAATATTCAGGAGGCAGAGGAAAGAAGATCACCAAGTTGAAGCCCAGCCCAGACTACATAGCAATATCTTTTATTCAAAAACAAAAAGTTTCAAAAAAAAAAAACTCAATGTAAGAGAAAAATGGAAGCAAGGCTATAAACAAAAGCATAACGCACACTTGATTCAAGTTTCCTTAAGACAGCAGCTAGACAGATCACATTGCAAAACATTGTGTTCCAGAAAAAGAAGGATAGGAAGAGAAGAAGAAGGCTATTGCTAGGTATAACAATTCTACTTAAAATAGCAGAAACTATGTGTGTCCAATTACATATATACATCTATGCACATACATATTCCTTTTCAAATGCTGCAATTGCCATGTATCACTGAGGAAGATAAAAACTGCCTTATAGATTACAGAGAACAGCAAACTCTGGGCTTACTTTCAACGTATAGTACTGTTTACCTCTATCTTAGGTCATGAGACATCAGATTTAGAATTGTGGTTCTGACTTTGGATCCATGAAGTTAGAGATAATACTGTTGTCTATTTGCCACTTGTTCAGCTACCCAGATTATTTGGCATGGCAACCTGAAAGCTCTCAGGGAAGCACTTCAGAGTGTCACAAAGGTGGATGCTGTAGGGGGAGGCTTTGCTCCATGTCCCCATTTTTCCACTTCCATCACAATGGCAACCGCAAGATCCTTACTGAATGAATTGAGCAGCTGTCTGCTGTGATTGTAGCTTCAGTGAATCTGTGCCTCTGACCTCTGCTGAATTGCTATTTTATTGCTATTTGCAGCAATGTTCCCCAGTAAATCATAACTTCCGTCCCTATGGCAACCACATATACCTGAGATGTTACTGCCTTTTATTCTTTCAGGAGAAAAACACAATTATAACAGAAAAAAATAAATCTAGCTAGTGACCTTTTTCGCTATTATTATTCCTGTATCTCACTTAGAGTCGTGCGTCTTCAGTTAGGGATCCTAGCTGATGTCTGCAGTTGCGTGCACAGGCAGGCCATTTCTTCAGCAGTTGCAAACGAAAGGCAGATGTGCAAATTGTGTGTGTAATTACCTCCTTCTGGGTAAGAGCTAAAGAATGGGTATCACGTATTCAAGGAAAAGATAAAGGACATTCTCTGGCTAGCAGTAACTGTGGGCGATTCCGAGGTTAAATAGTCCCCTTCACGGACAATGTTGAGATTGTAACAAAAAAGTAAGGAAACAAATTTTATATATATGGGGGGGTGGTAGGGTGGGTGGGGCTATGGGAAAAAATGAGAATTAAGTTGTGTCTTATACTGGGACAAATCCCCATTATGGAGTGCAATCATGATGTGTATATTTAATGTACCAATAAAGATAATTAAAAAAAAAAAAAAAAAAAAAAAAAAAAAAAAAAAAAAAAAAAAAAAAAAAAAGGACCCCAGATTACCCATCCTTGCATTTAATATAGCTTGCACAAATTTTGGGCAAGTTTAAAATGGGTTATGATCTGGCCACACGATACCGAGCAGCATCCTAGAGCCCATGAGTCAGGGTTCCCCGCGTCCTCTCCGAGACCCATAGACCAGACTCAAGGGTATTTGTGCGACAGTAAAACTGATGAGCGTAAAACAAAAATAGAGATTTAAATGAGAACACTAATTTTAGAATTTCCATTGATTAAATGTGAGAAAACTTCGCTTTATGTGTTAAAATGGGGGGGAGCAGGAAAGAAATAGAAGTAAGATGCTATGTTTTAGAACTTTAACCACCTCTGAAATTCTAGGACAACAAGCCAGAAGGCAAACCACAAGACATATTTTCATATGATCGATTTTGAGGGGAAGGGTTATAAAGAACACTAAAAACTTAGAGGTAGTTACTTGGATGCTAGGACTGAGATTTCTTGGTAAAGAAAAATAAAGACTCACAGAGATCCCTGGGCAACTGGAGGGAATAGAGGAAGGTTGAGAAATGGCAAGAAACATGGTACAAGCTATTAGGAACAGGACAAGGTTTATGGAAAAATAGCCTATACGAGTGGAGTGTTTGCCTTTTCTTGATACTATAGTAGGCAGCTAATACATTAGAGTACTTAGAACTTGTTTTACAACAGCAGAATTACTTCTGTGCCTCTCCAGACCTTAAGTTCCTCAATGAAGGCAAAGAGGGGTGTGCTGGAGCTGAGTATGGCAGGGCATGGGGAGAGAAGACAGACAAGTAGGACCCACGTGAGGGCTATAAGGTCAAGTAGTCTGGCTCAGGTGGCCAGAGTAAGAGCTAAGAGGACTTGGTGAAGCAGGCTGGGTAGGAGGGACCAGGCCATTGTGGACAGACACACGGAGCTATCCAGAAATAGCGTGTGTAGGCAGCACACAGCTTTCCTTCCTGAGGAAGACTCTGGGAACCACGAATTTTAGAAAGCCCTTTCTGGACTCAAAAAGTACCAGCTCCCTAGTACTTTCACATTTCTCTGAATATTTCCATTTTCAGAACTGTTCATTTAAACGCCTTTAGCTTTGGATATAGTCTTCAATAAATGTGACGCAATGAGACACCCTAAGGCCAGTTGTGCTGTGTTTATCTGAGATGAGTCTGATGTGCTGTGCTTTGTGTTGAATATCCTCTGTGCTGATCTCTAGTATTTTGTGAACTTCATGCCCTGTCTCTCTCTTGGTAGTGTGATTTCAGGGAGGCATACAGGAAACCTGTCTTTCCTGAGGCACAGATTTTAATAGCCATTATTTTCTAGTAAACTTTGAAATATTGTTCCTGAATATATCATTTCATGTACTTCTATACTAAAACATTATTTACCATAATATGACTAACTTCAAGCAAAAGCTCTTAATTCCTTACACAGTATTTCTTTTAACAGTCATTATAAAACACAAATTATTACTTAGAGATAATGAATCCTTTTTCCTGTAATTGTTAATATTTTAACAACATTTTCAGTATAATCAAGAAGATCTTCCTGTGTTTTAACTCCAGAGAATCTCTTCCTGAATATTAATTCCTAAGAAATATCTTGAAAATAACAGAAAAGATTTTATACCTACCGTGTGCAGGCTTGAGGATTTTTCTACAATTTTCTCCTCAGTTTATTTAAAGTATGAAACCACCCTGGGACTACTAGTCTTCACTAGTCAGACTTCTGTTTACATGTAATCTAGAGATTTTACCTGGAAGCTTCTGCTCCAGAGGAGACTACACTTTCCAAGCTCGCTTGCTCCTGGGAGAGTTAAGCAGCTCAAGTATTGTCGGTGAAGTGTAGGCAGAAAAGATGCATAATCTACTTTCACACATGATCAGGATAAACTTTGTATGTGACCCCCAACTTTGTCTTTCCCCTCAACTTTCAGCTGTGTTTTTGTGACCAAGGTGATTCTGAAAGTCTCACACTGAAGGTAAAGTCCTCATCTCCCTGGATCGCTGCAAGAGTATGTGGAGTCATTCTTTTTTTTTAATTCAAATCTTTATTGGTACATTATGAATACACATCATCATCACATTCAACATTGAGAGTTTGTACCAGAATATGGCATGACTTGATTCTCATTTTTTCCCTTCCCCCCATCACCCCACCCCTTATATACATAATCTTTGTTTCCTTTTTTCTTTATTACTGTCACATTCTTTTTCCCATCATTATTAACCCCTACACCCTCTTTTCTTTTAAACATTTTGTACTTCACAATATCAACTATATATACAACTCATTTACAACTTCATTTTTGCATACCATAGAAAAGGTATGATATTTACACATCTGTGACCTATTTATTTCACTTATGAGGATGTCCTCATAAGTGCATCCATTTGAGTATGAATGACTCAATCTTATCATTTTTAACGACAGAGTAATACTCTATTCTATAGAAGAACCACATCTTTTTATCCAGTCTCCAGTTGATGGACATTTGGGTTGTTTCAAAGATTTAGCAATCACAAACTGAGCTGCTATAAACATGAGTGCACATATGTCACTGTGAAATGAATCTTTTATTCCTTGTGTATATACCTATCAGAGCGATGGCTGGGTCAAATGGGACCTCCAATCCTAGCTTTTTGAAGAATCTCCATACTGATCTCCACAGAGGTTGTACGAGTCTAGATTCCCACCAACAGTGAAGAAGGGTTCCCTTTTCTCCAAAGCCTCAACAACATTTATTGCTGGCTAATTCTGAAATTGCAACCATTCTTTGTGGAGTGAGATAAAATCTCAGTGTTGCTTTCACCTGCATCTCTCAGTTGAGTATTTATATACTCAACATCATTGGCCATTCATGACTATTCTTTAAAGGACAGATTGGCCTACACATGGAGAAAAACTAAATGAGTCTTTTTCATTGTCTACAAATTTTAAGCTTAACAATCTGGGATTGTTTTACATTTTTAGATATAGTTTAATCAAGTGATTTAATCCTATCTGAAATCTTTTGCATAAGATTTGTCATCATTTTGCAATGATACACTTATTACCATTGAGTTATTTGAGAAACATCTTAAAAAGTCACTATGTACTTATTCCTCATGTTGCAACCACAAGACTATAATTCTCTACTTCTCTGGAACCTAAAGAATAATTCAATACAATAATTCAATACAATTCAATACAAATTCTACAATCATCTGGAACATATTTGGGCTGTTAATTAAAAATTACTAATTCTTTCTGGACCAGAATATTTTTATTCTGAATCCAAGATATTTAAATTATAATGATATTGAAATGTTACAAATATTTTGTAATGAAAAACAGATATTTTTATGTGGAGGTAAACATCTCTCTCTCCTCTTCCTCCCTCCCTACTTTCCTCCTTCTCTCTCTCTCTTCCCCCCCTCTTTATTTTCTCTGCATTGATGAATTTTTATCTGTAGACACTGAAGACATGGCAGTAAGACACACAATACCCACCCTCTTACAGTTATCTCTGAACACAGATTAAAATGTTCATCAGGATAAATGATGTACTACCTTTAAGAAACATGTGTTTCTTAAAACATTCTCTTATGTGTTTAAATAACCCCATTAGGGCAATATAGTGATTGATTAAAATATTCATCCTCGAGTTTCAGACTAGGTTTTAAACAATTTTCCTACCACTTACTATGTGACTTTAGTCAAATTATCTGAACTTTTAGAATCTCCCATTTATTTTACCACAAACCTTAACTTCCTGATTGTATTGCTCTGAGGATTAAACAATATCTCAAAAATACCCAATAACATTTTAGTACCATAAAAGAACTTAATACATACAGTTACTATTATCTAAATGATTTAACTGTTATACTTGTGTGTACAAAGCCACATACATCACAAAAGAGCAATGCAGTATTTTCCACAGGTAAAGCCAAAGTTTATCAAGGTCAGAAAATTACCTTTCCAAAAACAAAAGCAGAATTTAAAAGAGAAATAGGAAAATTAACAAAAGTGTCCTAATCAGAAATACAATGCTACACAAAGACAACTGATTTATTCTGAGTTAGCTCAGCATAATCACATAGCATTTCTGCCAATTAGCTTATATGTGGAGGCAGTCAGAACATGTTGTACCTGAAGGGCAACATTCCAGAGGCAACTCCTGGCCCACCCTTCTCTTCATATCCCAATGAACAATCGACACTATTCACTAACATACCATGAGACAAAGTGGACTTTTGTTGATAGAATCAGTGACTATTTAATATGATGAATATTGTGAGTTCTTATTAGATGAAAGTAAAGATATTCTAATTTTTAGATTCACCAAAATGATTTAAAGACTCTCTCCACTCTCCAAACACAAGATATAAGAATCTAACCATGTGTGTACCCTCTGCCCTTGCAAATGCTGTTCTTTTGCTGACCTTCCTATCAGCTGGGTACCTCATTGTAGGTCTAGAAGAATCCTAACTACAATTGTCTGCTACACAGGAAGAAATAATCTTTCCACAGCCATATTATTGGTCTTCCTGAGTTAAACTT
Source organism: Petromus typicus (assembly GCA_004026965.1). Taxonomy (NCBI): domain Eukaryota; kingdom Metazoa; phylum Chordata; class Mammalia; order Rodentia; family Petromuridae; genus Petromus; species Petromus typicus. Next base: position 9,113 of record PVIR01016690.1, on the reverse strand, counting down.
TCAAACAGGGGCAGAAATCTAAAACTTCACTGATGTTATAAAATATGACATAAGAAATATCTACTGCATAATTTGCTGAAGAACATTTATCTTATAATTGTCTCCATCAGGAAAATACTCCATTCTAGACCTGCTTTCATTATGACTGGATAGAGGGTATAAATAACCTCATAAAAATATTTAACCAAAATTGTCTAGTATCAGCTGATAATAAGCTGCTGCCACCTCTCATTTTTCTTTTAAGTCCTCTCTTCTGTAAATAGGGATGGTCATAATAATTAGCCACCCTTGAATTTGGCTACCCATTTATTAGATTGTCATCTATTGAAGAATGCAGGGTGGTAGTTGAGAGTCCCAGTCTACCACTGACTAGCTGTCCCATAACTGGCAAATGCACCAACCTTCCTGGATGCTGGGTTCCTACATCAGAAAACAGGCCTTTAAAAAGTACTTTCCTCGTGGATTATATGATTCAGTGACACCCATAAACATTTGTAACTATTCCTGCTACATCTCAATAAAATGTCAGTTACTGTTATTTCTCAGATTTCCCAGCAGAGACTTGGTTTGGTATGGTAATAATGCTGCCTGGAATCTCCCAGTTGCTCAATAAAGTTTACTTTTAATGGTAATTATGTCATAATTTTATTAGTCCCTGGAAAACTTTAAAAATATTCTATCTGAGATGACTCATGCCTCCATAAAGTTTGTCATTTTTCCCCTGTACTAGGGAGTGAACCCCGGGCCTTCATTCCAGATCTTTCTACTTTTCTGTTGTGAGACAGAATCTTACTAAGTCACGAGGTTTCCCAGGATGGACTCAGAACTGCAATCTCCTCTCCCAGTCTCCCAGAGTGCTTGGATTTCAGGTGTGCACCCAGGATATAGCAAAGGCTGCCATTTAGATACAATGTGCTTGTCCATCTGGTGTTGCTACCTTCAATGTCAAGGGTAGAAAAGTTGAAGATTCCCTACTGCTCCCCTTGATGTAGTTACTGTCCCTCTTTCTGAAGTCACACTTACTTTGAGGTGCCCCTTTTTGTACGTAATCATGGAATGGCCCTGTGCTATAACTTAGGGGACTTCCTTGTTTTTATAAAAAAGGGTGAAAAGGTGAATCTTTCTTTAGGGTATTTTCTTCTTCTTCTTCTTCTTCCCACCCCAACTTAGATTTGTGGAGTTGTATAAGAGTAAGAAGAGGTGAGAAAAGAATCCAGAATACAAAGAAAGTGTATTGAAAGGGGCATCTGTCTCCTCCTTTGGGAAGCATTTCTGTTAATCAGTAAATTCTCTTTCTTTTTCAGTAGTCTCTTGGATTTTATTATTTTACCTTCAGTTTTCTTTTCTGATGTTGGTGGGATTTGAATCTCGGGGCTTTCCTATGATATACACCTTTTGTTTCATGCTTTATTTTGAGACAGGTTCTCATTAAGTTGCTGAATTGCCCAAGATGAGCTGGAACTTGCCATTCTCCTGCTTCAGCCTCCCAGAATGCTGGGATTACAGACAGGTGCAATCACTTGGCCTACTATCCACATTTTTAATTGCTGCCTTGGGGTATATGGTGTTAATAGGGTGTCCTTTTTGAGCCTAATATTTATTCTAGGCTTGCAGATTATTGTTGCTTGTTTTGTTGAAACTTAACTTATTGAAGTAATTCATATTCATAGAAAAGAATTGTAACAGCACAGGAAGTCATGGAGTGAATTTAAACAAACACTGAGCAATGCACCTACTCTCCAAAGGCTTTTTCTTCATTTACTTGACTGGCAAACTGCAAAATAAATGTTTTATTTTGCATATATGCTGGACACAAATATCCTCAGAATATTCCATAAAAATCGGAATTGATATCTTCCTCCTTGTTACAGAGGTGAGTATTGAATTCTGGGAAGGAGATCTAGACAACATTATGCACTGTAGGGACTTATGAACTATTTGGACTTAGAACCCATTTCCCTATCAGTGAAAAATACTGTTCCCAAGAAGTCACTCACCAATGGAAGCACCCAGTAATATTCCGTTTCTCAGTGCTGACTCACCCTTCTATAAGTTTTAAATTTTTCTTTCCCACTAGAATCAACATCGTCTGGCTCAGAGCTATCCAACCTTAGAGTGACAGTTGGGGAATTTTCTAAAATTGGACACAATTTTATCTTGGGCAAGATAGCACTCGTGTTCTCACCACAAAAGTTTGTGCAATAATCACTCAAAAGCACAAAAGCAAAACCTGGGAACTTGTAAAAAAAAAAATAAATACTGAATTCTAAAACTAGATGAGCAGCAGAAATAGTAAGAGCTGTTGCTCAGGTTGGTATTGACGTGGGTTCTTGAAAGTATTTGTTAGGAATGTCAGGCTTTGAAAGATCATTGATTAAAAAATACAGATTTGAAGTTTTTCAGAGAGAATTTCACTTAAAAGATCAAGGGAATTATGAAGAAAGAAACATTTCTGAGTGACCAGTTTTTTCATGTCTTCCTGGACAATGATTTGTGTGTCACCTTCTGAAGTAGTTAACCAAAAGTTCTCAAAAGTATTTTTTTAACAGTGATCCCTCTAAGTTCTCATTTGTCAGAACTGAGGGAAACAGCAGGATGTGTTGAACTGAGACAGCTCCTAAACAATGTACAAGTGTTTGGGTTTACAAGGAGTATCTATAGAGTTGCCTTAGGTCTTTTGAATATATTAATTATTTTACCCTCTGTGTTTATAAATATGTTAAAAGTAAAATATATGTTAAATTATATGCAAATCAAGTAATGCAGAAAATCAAAAAAAAAAAGTAAAATTCACCTGAAAAATCACTACAGAAAGATAGCTGAAACTATATATCTATATACACATACATACATATACATATAGATAGATAGATAGATTTTGGTTTTTGATACAAGGTCTTGCTTTGTAATTCAGGCTGGTCCTGAACTTGGCCTCAAACTCAGCAATCCTCCTGGCACTGTGGTATGTGGTACTGATTGCTGGTGGGTGTGAGTCACCATGCCTGGCATTGTTGTATGTGGTTAATGGGGGTTGAACCCAGGACCTAGCACTTGCAAGGCAGGTGCCAGACCACTGAGCTAAATCTCCAGCACCACTATTTGCATTCTGACATATATCGAATGAAATTTTCTCTGCTGGAACTTCCCATTTCTTCCTTTTTATGCTATAGCACTCATTAGTTCATTAAAGGTTTGTTTGGTATTGTGTGCAGTTAATGTAACATGTTCTGACAAGGTAAAAACCTCATAATAGACTGAGGAAGAGAAACAGTCACTCATGCACAAATCTGACTATATCACTACAACAGCAGTTGCCTTCTGCATCTTTGTACAGGATGTTCGTTGTCTGAGCAAAGAGAGGAGTGTGCTAGCCAGATGTTTGCTGAATGAGTGATGTTTTAAACCAGTGGTAGTGAGTATCACATGCTAAGAAGAAATGCAAGCCCCAAGGAGAAACCCCAAATAGCCAGTAGAAGTTTTCAGAAGTTGTGCCCAAATTGCATCCTACTGTGTCCTAAAGCATGAATGAGAATTCACCTGCCAGATGAATAGCATGTGCAAAGGCCAGATAGAAAATGCAAAGAGCATGGAGGGTTATGCAAGGAATTCAGAGTGGCTAGAGCTCAGAGCTTTTGTAGAAATGTGTAGCGAGAAGTCAAAATGATAATGGCAATGGATTTATACCAAGCCACCTACCAAAGCCAACTAATGAGGCCGGAGTTATCTTGAGACAAAAGAAAAATCCAAAGACTTTGATTACTAGAAGAATGGTCTGATACCTACCTATGTTCTGTTCCCCTCAACTTTAGTCTCTCAGTGCTCAGCCTATTGCCTGATGATAAAAAGCAAGCAGTTTTTCAATTCATTGTGTATACTATTTAGGTCAATACCTCTGCTTAAAATGAATTGGATGAAATATAATTCTATGCTCTTTTTAAATAAAATTTTAATTGACCAATAATTGTGTAGACTTCTAGGGGCACAGTGTGATGTTTGGCTACATGAAGCATAGGAAGGTTAAATCAAGCTGATTAACAGCCATCAGTGCATCATTTATCATTTTACTTGTGGTGAGAAGGTTAAAACACTAGACTTTTAGCAATTTTGAAATATATATCACATGATTGACCCTGATCATTATGCAGTGTCATAACAGATCACTGAAACTCATCCCTCCAGGCTGACTGAAACTGCCAAACATGTTCCCTTTCCCTCTCTTTTCTCTCCCCCAATAACTAATAATAACTTTTCTACTCTTTCGCTGAGATAGATTTTTTATTCTACTTATAAGGTGACACTGTGCTATTAATATTTGGGGGCCTGACATTCCAAACAGCATAAAACCCTCTAGTTTCATCCATGCTGCTGTAAATGAAAGACATATACTATCCAGGATTAGATTAAACAGTCACCCGAAGGGCTCTGGGGAAAGTCATCTATGGTAAAACACTACTCTTGGGAAGCCACTTTCTGAGAGTGGTAGCCTTGGCCAAGGGAAGCTTCTCATGAGTGAGTGCCACCTACTGAAGCTACCCACGTGAACATTAGGCAGAGCTATGCCTGGGTGTCTGGAAAAAGCTTCTTAAAGGGACACTGGGGAGGCTGACCATGGAGAAGTCCTAATTTCCACTGGCCATGAGGCACTGCTAGAGCTAGGTGCTGTCAAGACCAAAGGGATTTCAGAAACCCAGTAGAAATCTTCCTAAACACACCAGAGTCAAACAAGGAAAATCTTTCTTCTTCCCGTCTTTAGCACTATCTGCAATCAAGTATGATATCCTGCCACTGGCAAAGGAAAAACAGGAATTCCAGCTCTATTGTTGCAGAAATGGTGATGAAGGATAGTTTGAATTTTTAAAGATATTAAGTCAATAACTAAAACAGACTTTCATTTAAAGGCCAAAGAAGTGAAGGCAATTTGAAGATCATATTTTAACACAATAATTTTTCCATCTTGAAGAAATCTATACTTATTTTTTTACTTTGCACAGTAAAAAAATATAGAAATTAAAAATCAAATATACCTAGCCTTTGGCATACACTTATTGTCCTCAGTGAATTGAGCCCAGAAGTTACAACATATAAGAGAGGTGAGCTAAAAAATAAATGGGCCTTTATATGAAATCAGGTTCAAGGTTGGATTCAGCTGTCATTCAAGAAATACCCCGAACATTTAATCCTTATTTAATGCAATATTAGATTGGTTACACACTTCTCTGTGAAAAAAAAAGGTCATTTATTTGAAGCTCTTTAAATCTCTAAGTTTATCACACAAGCCTTGAAAGACCACTACAGATTCAAAGTTCTCAAAAGAAAACTTTGTCACCAACCCAGGAAAGACTCGTTAGCCCCTAGGATGATACAAAAATGGTTCTAGGAATAACTAAGTGTAACTAGCTTTAAAAGAATCCTGTCTCCTATGGAATCACCTTCAAGAGAAAAGAAATACAGGTCCTGTACTAAGAAGTGCATCACGTAAAACCAAATAAATTCTAGATGAAAATATAATGTATGAATAAAAAATACCAGAACAGGGTTAGCTGTAAATTAGACAGTGATAGAAGAGGAAACCAGGGAGCTCAACTACAAACAACATCAGCTCTTCACAGTGGAGCCAGCGGTGAAACAAGTAGACAGAACACCAAGATCTTGGGAGGAATAAAGTCTTGCCTGAAACTGAAGGTAGAAAAACACAAGGAAGAAGGAAGGAATGTTTAAAACATTTCCAAATTGATGACAACTATGAACAGAAAGATCAAAAAGCTGGAGGAACCCCAGCTGAATAAACTTACAGAAAATAATGACAAAGAGCATTATCGTATAAAACCATCACTGAAGGAAATTAAAGATGCTCAAATACACAAGAGAAGAATAACATATTCATGGATAAGAATTATATAAATATTATTAAAATATCAATTTCTTTCTAATAGGATTAAAGATACAATCTAATCCTAATCAAGGTCTCTGAATTTTGTTATTGTTGCTGTTTATTTTTTGAGACACATCTCACTACGTAGTCCAGGCTATCCTTGAACTTACTACGTAACCCAGGTTGGCCTCAACCCTACCACAGTCCCCCCTTGCCTCAGCCTCCTGAGTGCTGGGCTATAACCAAGGGCCACCACACCCAGCTCAAGCTGTGCTTTTAGAAGTTGGCAAACTGGCTCTGAAAGTCATGCAAATATGTAATCCACCTAAAACAGCCAAGAAAGGTTTGAAAAAGAACTTTAAAGTCAGAGGGCTTCAATTTCTCCATCTCAAGACTGAAGTTTGTAAAGCATTGCTAGGTTGCATAAAACAGACTTACATGGAACAGAATACAAAAGAGTAAACAATACATATTATGGAAAATTAGATTCAAGTGAATAGCCAAGACAGTTCAATGAATAAATTAATCTTCTCAACAAATAATTTAGTAAAAATTGCTCAGCTATTGGTTTAAAAATATGAATTCTGGCTTTTTCTAACAATGTACACAAATCAATATGAATTATATGTCTAAATTTTAGATTTAAAACTATAAAACACCTACAAGAAAACACTATGCTTGTAGATGTCTTTTGTGCAACATACAAAGTGAAGTTAATTACCAAGGAAAACTCAAGAAATTGAATGTCATCAAAATTTAAAAACCTGTTTTTCAAAAGACACTGTCACATAAATGAGACAGCAAGTTACACACTCAGAGAAAAAATTTTATATCTATTTAGATTTTTAAGAATTACATATTAAATATGTTATATATTTCCAGATAGATATATATATATATATATATATATATATATATAGAGAGAGAGAGAGAGAGAGAGAGAGAGAGGTTTTTTTTTTTTTTTTTTTTGAGACAGGGTCTCACTTTGTAGTTCAGGCTGGCCCTGAGCTCAGCCTCAAACTCACATCACAGCAATCCTCCCACCTCTGCCTCCCGAATGCTGGGATTACAGGCATGAGCCATCACGCCCGGCACTGTGTTATATGGTACTGGTTGCTGCTGGGCGTGAGTCTCCACACCCAGTATAGTATGTGGTTACTGGGAATCAAACCCGGATCCTTGTGCTTGCAAGACAGGGACCAGAACCACTGAGCTAAATCCACAGCCCATCCAGAATTATATTTTTGACATAAATATAATAATTACATTAAATATGTTATATATATTAAATATATATAAATTATTTTTTATTTAGAATTGTATATGAAAAAGACTAAAATTTAAAAGTGTGGGAAAGATTTTGACCTTCTGCCAAATCAGATACGTAGATAAATGCATGAAGAATTGCTCAGTACCATTAATCAGCAAGATAAATGCAAATTAAAGTCACAATATGCAAGCGGTAGTTACATGCCTTTTACAATGAATGAAGTCAGGAAAAAGCACATAACATTCATTTCATTTAATATAGAGTCTAAAATGTGCTAAATAACACATAATAACAGGAGACAGATCTATATGATCGCTGACCTAAAGGCAATGTGGAGGTAGGTGGATGGGTCAAGAGTCATCTGAAAGGGGAGGTACAAAGAGATACTTTTGGGACATGGAACATGTACATCAGCTTGATTGTGAGGATGGGCCTACAAGGGGGTAAATATATAAAATGTTTTGAACTGTACACCTTAAGTATGTGTTGTGTTATATAGAAATTATATATAAAACAGGCAAAATTGTATTGATTAGAAATGCATACACAAAAGGTAATGCTACAAAGAGCAGCAGGTAAAGGCTCACACTAAAAACTCAGGACTGGGATTTCCCTGAATGGGTGTTTGAAGAGAAGGGCTAGAGAAGCACAGGTATTTTAGAAGCTTCTGCGGATGGGGCTGATATGTTTTGTTTCTTAACCTGGGTGTTAACTGATAGCAGTTTGCTCTATAAGTACAGTACTGCCTATGGTTGTACATGTGGTGTGTGGCATTTTTCTCTATCTCAATTATATTTTATATACATAGAAAAAGAAAAGAGGAAAGAATACCAATGAGACAGGATAAAGAGAAAGAAAAGGAGAAGAGAGAAGGAGAACAACACCAAGCAGCAGAACCGAAAAGCAGAGAGAACTCGCTGCTGAGTACATGGAGACACAGCGGCTGCCATGTTTCCGCCTATGACTCAGTGAGACACAGGAAAAGTTAATCGATCTCTTTATACCACATTACTTTCCTTATCTGAGGCTTACTAGATGCTAAATAAAGAGCCTAAAAGATTAACAGCTCTTCTTTTCTTTAAAATCAATCCCTCAGCAAGTAACTCAAAATGGCCTAATGCTGCTACTTACAGCAGAGACAAACACTTTTATAAATCCCAATGAATAAGTTCCTGATTATTAAAGCTTAGCATTAGAGAAAGTCAGGGGCTCTTTAGCTGTTAGATCAACTTCACCATCCTGTCCCTCAGTTCTTCCCTCCGTGATATAACTGAAAGAGAACTGTGATTAGAATCAGACTCCTTTAGAACAAAGTCATGAATTTCTTTGTCAATGGGTGAAGGATCTCTGAGTCTTAATTTCTTCTTTTGCAAAACAAAAATAAAAACAACATTTTGATAGTGTGTAGTATATATCAGGCTTTATTCTAAGCTCATAGCACATACATTTACTCTAATTCTTATAACTCTGGAGAAGATCCTATTATTATCTCCATTGTGCAGGGGGAAGAATTGAGTCTACCAGCAAAGGGAAGAGATTACTGTGACCATCACATAAAATAGTATACCTAAAATTCCTTTTTGTACTTAAAAGAATATCTTCTTATATTTATATAGTACTTTAAAATATGCTAATGTCAAGAGGAGGAGACAAACTACACACTAGAAGAACATATTTGCAAAATGTATGTCTGATAGAGTATTGTTATCCTAATTAGACAAAGAACTCCTCAAACTCCACAGTCAGCAACTCACTTTAAAAATAAAGGACTGAGCTGTGGTTCTTCTACAGAATGGAGTACTACTCTGCCATAAAAAATGATAAGTTTGAATCATTTCTACTTAAATGGACATACCTTGAGGATATCCTCATAAGTGAAATAAATAGGGCACAGATAGGTACATATCGCATCTTTTCTCTGGTATGAGAAAATGAAGATGTAAATGAGTCCTAGCATTGTATGTTATATAT
>PVIR01016689.1:0-35472 GCA_004026965.1 Petromus typicus | reverse complement strand
TTGTGGTTCAGGCTGGCCCTGAGCTCAGCCTCAAACTCACATCACAATCCTCCTGCCTCTGCCTCCCGAGTGCTGGGATTACAGGTGTGAGCCACCACGCCCGGCACTGTGGTATGTGGTACTGGTTGCTGCTGAGTGTGGGTCTCCACACCCAGTATTGTTATGTGGTTACCGGGGAATCGAACCCGGGCCCTTGCGCCTGCAAGACAGGCGCCAGAACCACTGAGCTAACTCCCCGGCCCCCTCACTTTGGATTTTTTAAACTGAATTGACTTTCAATAGAATGATTATAGGTATAGAAGTGGCTATTGTTAGAAATTATTCTAGACAACTTAGTGGACATTAGCCAGTGGTTTCACAAGACTGAAACAAGGTAGTGAGTTCATTAAGTAAAATCAGATATCATGTGCCAAGTATATTCCTGCCAAGCAGAAATCATTTAGACATAAATTGGATTGCCTCAGTGATCCAGTGAAGTTTTAGCAAAGCTACATTGTCAAAAGGGCAGTATAGAGTTGTAAAATTCTTTTACATGAACAAGAACAGGCCAGCTCTCCTTCTTGCATATCTTTGTAGAAATTGATAGCATATAATAGTCTGCTTTTAAAAATTAGCCTACACTGACTTGTGTTAACTGTATCAGCAGACGAAGGAGATTTTGTATAAACATTCTTGGTAACTAAGGAAAACAACCCAAGAGTATAGGGACTGGTTCTTTCACCTTTCCCAGCTCCAGGGAATTAAAGTCTCACATAACACGGGTTCACTCAGTGTTTTCCACCTCAACAGAAGTTTTCTTTGTAAGATTCCTGCAAGTAGCATACCAAGGTGGAGGGGTGAATTTTAAAAAAATCAGTTCTGTTTCTCTCCCAGATTTTTCAAATATATTCACTTTGGTTTCAACTCATCTTTCCCACAGAAAAAGTCGGGAGAAGTGCTTGTTTTCATCTGGCCTGAGCTGCAATGTTTTCCTTCAATCAGTGAGAAGTTGAGACGACATTTGTCTGGGTCACAAAGACAGATCTCAGCTGTGTTTTGCAGCATGCAAGTAGGTGGTCTCAGCTACTGGGCCATGTGTGCAAGTCACATCATAACATGACTCCCGGGACAAGGTGCCTTTATCCACCTGCATCAAAGACTGCAGTCCTTCCTCTCCTCATATGACAGGGCCCTTCTCTTCAATATTATGAACCTTCAGAAAACCCCAAACTCTGCAAAGGGAGGAATTCCAAATGAATCCCTCCTTGAAAAAATAATAAAATAAAAACTTTCTTTAAGACATAGGCAGACCACATCAGTGATACATGAACCACATCTGAATTTTATAAATATCTTGTGAGCAGCACAAGAACCACATCAGTGACCCATAGCCCTGGTCAACAGCTGTTGAGAGAATCACATGACAACCACACAAAATGTATACAAAATACCAGAAATAAACATAGTATGTTGACTCGGGCAAGTTATATAAAGTAAAACTATGTCACTCATCCCACTTCATTGGAGTGAAGCCATGACAATCTTACGACCAAATGGGATATACCAGGCTATTTTGCAGAAATATTTTATATGAATTATGTATTTAATATGCCTATTTACATATAATTCACAGATACACTGCAACCAATGGATCATTAGTAGTTTGATGAAGGTACATGGAAGCCTCGCTACTTCGTATGAAATAACCAGTGTATTATGTATGTGTAGGACACATTTCTTTCACCCTGTTTACATCCAGTCCAAACCCTCATCCTCTTTTTGTGCACAGCAAAAAAATAAAAACAAATACACAGGATGCTGAATGCTTATCTCCTTAAGATATCAAAGCAGGGCCGGGGAGTTAGCTCAGTGGTTCTAGTGCCTGTCTTGCAAGCGCAAGGGCCCGGGTTCAATGCCCAGGTAACCACATACCATACTGGGCGTGGAGACTCACCCCAGCAGCAACCAGTACCACATACCACAGTGCCAGGCGTGGTGGCTCACGCCTGTAATCCTAGCACTCGGGAGGCAGAGGCAGGAGGATTGCTGTGATGTGAGTTGGAGGCTGAGCTCAGGGCCAGCCTGAACCACAAAGTGAGACCCTGTCTCAAAAAACCTAAAAAAAAAAGAATGGATCTGTAGCTCAGTGGCACCTGCCTGCCTGGCAAGTGTAAGGTCCTGAGTTCAATCTCCACTACCACAAAAAAAAAAAAAAAAAAAAAAATTCAATGCATCCATGGTCATTGAGGGATACAAAAGAACTGACTGGGGAAAAGCGATGCCAGTAAAAAATCAACATCCCTGCCCCATGCGAAGGGGACAGACTGAGAAATCACACAATGAAAGTTCATAGTGCTGAGAGCAGAAGTATGTATACTTCATATATTTTTATGGAAGCATATATAATTCATCTGGTAGAAATATTCAAGCCTAGCAGAAATATTTGGTTTGAATAACTCTAAGAGAATCACAGACTATCTTCTACTTTTAAGCATGAGGACACTATTCAGATATAGCATTTTAATCACACATTACTACTAATACCTGCATCTTCAAGGTCATCTTTAACATCAGAAGATTAGGATTTTAGTTTTCTCATGACTAAATTTTGTTCTAATAATTACACAAATTTAACTAATAGTTAAGTGTCTTCATACTTCTAATTATTCTTGCACCAGTTTCTTTCTCTGGTCTTCCCAATGGTTATATTACCACACAGGTAAAGAAAACACATACCACCTCGAAATTTCCAAACAGTGTTTCAAGTTGCACAAGTTTCTTAACTGGAAGTTTCACTCTAGCCATCTTGGTATCATGGCAGGAACAGAAAGGAGTTAATGAAGAATAGGTTGAGGACAATCCCTGGAAACTGAATTAACTTTCCTTCCTTCCCAGCCAGCCCTCTGACAATATACCTCTTTTGTGCCACACCGGAGGTTGGAAAATGAGACACAGCCAAGTCCCCTCCTCAGTGCTGAGCATACACCTGAGTACTAGGACCTAGAGAGACTGGGTTGCACAAAAGAACACTTTCTCCTCATGTCAGGATTACCAGTAACCTGATGGGTGCTAGTTACAGAGGTAAGAAGGCCTAGATCGAAGGAAAATAGCTTCAGGTAGGAAAAAAAAACACAAGTATTGCATGCATCTCTGAGAATCTTAGTATCTGGAGATAAGGCGGAATGTTGCTGGGCCTCACTTTTATTTGTGACTACTGTTCTCAGCGTGTAATGTTGTGACTGGTATTTTTTTCAAAGATTGTACAGATAAGCCAACCATTATATGTCTCAGTGGGGATTCCTTGATCTGAAAGATCTCATCAGTAGGAAGTTTATCCTCATGTGGTTCTCCTCTTTTTCACCAGACATTTTTGAGGTCGTGATGTAGTCCAACTATTTCTGTGTGGACCACATAAATTTTATGGGAGTCATTCCATTTATTTTTATTTAGGGAGGAACCTGTCAGGAATTCCCTTTGCCACAGAACAGACACTTTTTGTGATTATTATTTGTTCTTTGTAAAATATTGATGGAGTTCCTGACATGTGTGAGAAATCCAATAGAGCTGATGATTTAAAAGGTCATACTTATGGAAGAAAAAATAGTTTGTATCTTGGCAGATGATAAAATGAAGTATTGTAATCCTGAGTTTGGGTCTCAGTTCACTGCTGTCTACACAGCTACTTCAATTACTTTCAAGCCCATGAATTGATAAGTTGGGAAAATAAATGAAGTCATTCGTTGAAAATTTATTTGTAATTGGTGGTTTGATCTTTCAGAGATGACACATTTGAATGGCAACTTTTAAATTTTTTTATCATTTGTTTTACAATATTGGAGATCATCAATCTAGTGTGGTGTGAAAAAGTTAAGTCTAAATATTCCAATTGAATTTTTATTATTTTTAAAAACAGAAGTGTAAATATAAAGACATTAAGGGAGGAAATTTCATTGATGGCACTTTGTATAGAAATCTCATGATAATACAGAAATTATATCACTTGTCATTTAGTCATAAGGGAAAAAAAAACAAAGTGAGAAAATAAAATATTTAAAGAAATTTGTTTCTAATTTTTTCTTATTTCCCATAACTCCTATTCTCATCAGATCCATCTCTACAGATCTGCAAATGTCATATTTTTCTTTTTGCCTCTTTCCTCTGTGTTGGTCAATATCTAACTTCAAGCTCTGTACTCTCCATAAAAGCTTCCTTGATTGCTCTCACCAGCTTTGAGTTTTCTTCAGCGGGATGAGCCAGAATTCTACAAGACAGAACTGATGCATGCGGACCTTAAGATTCCAAGTAGATTGCAAAGGTTTTATGTGCCAGGGCCTTGATTATCTGGCTCCCAAGAGATATTCAAATAGTACTTATTTGAATTATAATGGAAATTATAGCATTGAAAATACAGTATTAGAAATGAAGATTCTGATTCAAGGGATGAACAGAGGGCTGGACTCTGCTGAAGAAGAAGTCACTGAACATAGAGACAAGCCAGGAGAGTTTATCCACATTGAAGAAAAAGAAAAAAAATAGAGAATGAAGAAACAAGAACTAATCCAGTCTGATGTCTGTGGCACTTGACACATTCTCAGTATCCAGACAAGATAAATCCAGTGGGACCCAAAACTAGTACATAGTTAAAGTGCTGAGCAGTAACAATAAAGTCACATTTGATAGAATATATTCAAGGAGGTATCAGTAAGAATGCAAGCTCTCAGAGCAACAGGCAACAGAGTTCAGAAAACAGAATGACAGCGTTAAAGATCTGCATAAAAATAAGACAGCATTGTATTAAAGCCGACAAACAAAAACAGAGACAGTTCACCATCTGCAAATCTGCACTATAATCAATGCTTGATATTTTCAAGTAGAAGGGAAAGTGATCACTTTTGGAAGTTCAAATTGGCAGAAAGAAATAAACAGCAAAAGAAAGAAAGTCTTCCATGATTTTACGTGAAAATGTAACCCTCTTCCTAACCCTCACTCTCCCCAGGACAATGAGAAGAAAGATAAAGGAAGCCAATGGCCAGGTTTCATGTAGCTGTGAGACATCTTGAAATTCCAAGTTTCCAAAAGAAAGAAGGGTTGCCAAAATAGTGAAGATTGAATAAGACTCAGATATGACACAAAATACAAAAATTATGAGATACTATAAATACTAATAAGATAAAAGAGCAAAGCACTATATATAGTCCCTGACATGCAAGACATAGGGTAAATTTTATAACTACTTTCACTCATTTTTAAAGGGAACCCTCTAATCAGCTCAAGAACAACACCTGGGGAATATTCATAAGAACTTACTGATGAACATGTGCCTCAAATAGGAACACAGCCCAGCTTATCTATCCACTCACAAAATAAACAAAATCAAACTTTAATAAAAACAAAACTTGAGGCTTCCTTTGTGCTTTGAAAGGCTTTTGTTATGCCTGACACTGAAACACCAGTAGTCTTTATCCAAATCCTAATAAATAAATAATTCATAAAATTATCACTATATATAAAATGTATAAATCTGTTTGCAATCCATTTATAAATTTATCACTGTGTATTTATGCATAAAGATGCTCATCTGATAATCATTTGCTGGAATTCTTAAATATGAAAGACAAATGAACAGCCACATGCTTTTTGTTTTGTTTTGTTTTAGCTTTTTGAGACAGGGTCTCACTTTTTATCTCTGGCTGACCCTGAACTCACTATGTAGCCCAGGCTGGCCTCGAACTTGTCACAATCCTCCTGCCTTTGCCTTCCGAGTGATGGGATTACAAGCATGAACCACCATGCTCAGATAAGCACATACATGCTATCCTGGAATTTTATAATGTTTCTAGTAATTGTAAGAGGTGGAAAAAAAGTTGAGTGTGGTGATGCATGACTGTAATCCCAGCACTCTGAGAGGCTGAGCCAGAAGACTGCAGATTCAATGGTGCCTGGCCAGTTTACTTAGCTTACTGACTTAGCAAGACCCTGAAAGTAGCTCTGTGTAAAGGCTTTGGGTTCAGTCTTCAGTATTACAGAACAGCAATGACAAAGTGGAATAAAATGGCAAAAAGAAAATATAAACCCAATGGTTAACACAATGTTATCCTCATGGCTGCCTGCCACAGTCTTGTGATAGTGACAAAGCAGACAGGAAGCCATGTGGACTTGAACATTCTCTCCCTACCCAAATGAATTAATCCTGATTAGCGAAACTATACAATTTGTGGACTATTTCAAAATATCAGTCCTCATTCAGAGTCCTCCAACCCTGATATTTTCAATGCCACATCCTGGGTCTGGCCCAAAGAATGTTGCTTTGACTCAACAGCATTTAATTTCTGAAGAATAGCTTGGCACATAGCCATGAACTACAGAGCAGATTTTCAGACCTGCATTTCAGTGGGCCTGAGAGCTCCTACGCCACTAGCCTTTAACCAACCAGACATATATGAAGCTTCCTTTCTTCTCCTTCTTCATCTCTGAGGAGAAAATCGAGCTCATAGAACAATCTTACTATAGCTGAGTTCAGAAAGACAACAGAAATGTTATGTTGTTAGGACATACAGCAAAAATAATCTTAAGGAAGGAAAATTCTTCATCTGTGAAGTGAGAAACTGGTTAAACTTTCAGTTGAAAAATTATGTTACGCTTCACACAAGTAATCTCTTGGCAGTGGAAGAATATATCTTAACGGGCAGAGTGGGGCGGGTGGGGAGACATCAGCCATGTCTTCCTCAAGGCTGCAGAGCTTCTGTTCAGCATAACTGTACTTGTGGAATTAAGCGTCTGCTTCTACACCTGGCTCTTACTCTTCTTTTGCTTCCCTTTCCCATTGGAGGCGTTTCCTTTACTCGCTCTCCAAAATATTGTATCCTTGCTCGTTTTTCACTGAAAGAAGAAAATGAACTCGCCCCTAACTTGGTTCTCATCAATCATTTTATGCGACATTTTATGCTTCCCCGTGTCCCAGCTGGAAGTAAGAATGCTGGACTTGATCACAAAAGGAACATGATGGGAAAACTCCAGCCCTTCTTGCCGCTGGACTTTAGGATACCTTTTTTTCTGTTTGTCTGTTTATTGACTTAGAAGGAAAATCTAATCTTGTGAGGAGTAGCCACTTCCATTAAGTGTCCTTAACCATCTGGGACACAGGATTCTAAAGCATTAGGCCTCCCCCATGAGGGAATTTTCCCTTGAGTGTGGTTCAGGAGTTTAAGTATCTGGGTCTTGTTGAAAAATAAGTAAAATGTTAAATGCACAAGTAAGAGATGTTAGCAGCTCATTCCTGCTAATAACTACGTGAATTTAGGTAAACTTTTGGGCCTTGCCTAGAGGTTTTGACTATTCCATGTCTGACATTGTGCTGAGTTCTAATTTTTGTGATCATTTATAGATAGACAAGACAGATATGGAAGGGCCTCAGATTTATTAAGTGGTACTTTGGAAGGTATCCTTTCTTCATATGAGTTAAGTAATCTCAACGGTTTTCCTTAGGAAAAACGAGAATGACAACATTGACCTCAAAAGAGTTTTCCTCCATATGTATATTCTTAGAAAATGTTTAAACAATATAACAGGAAGTTGCCCATCCAGATCCTAAATATAAATACATAAATTATGATTACAATAACATATATCATTCAGTATATCAGGAAAATTGCATTGAGTCCCATTGTACCATGCCCTGGTACTGCACTTCACTTTGATAGGAAATTTTTGGGAAGAAAGATACCACGTGGACGACTGAGCTCTAAGAGCATGACAGTAAACTGGGATTTCGTTCCCCGAGCAATGCCACAGAGAAAGCAGCCTGCCTGTGGCGCTGCTGTGCATGGACCCTGGCTTTATATCAGAGGGGCATCATGCTCAAAGTGACAGAAAAGCACTAAAATAAACCCTTTTTTATGGGAGAGTTTTACTTACAAAGAACATCAACACATTTTCTGCTAAATGTCAAAAAGTTTCTCCCCCAAATATAAACTTTTTATTAGTACATGTTTACGAGTAAATGACTATATTTACCATGGGAAGTTTGTACATGTACATCTTAACTTTTTTTTTTTTTTGTCCATTTCTCCTTGCATCTCTCTCTGCTCTCTCCAACTCTTCTTTACCTTTCCGTTTGTGAAAGGTTTATTTCTTTTAAAAGTCCTTTTCCCTTCCATCCCTCTCCATGGTTTCTCATATAAGAAACCTTGTGATATCTGAGCTCTGTGTCTGGCTTATTTCACTTAACATTGTGGTCTCTTGGAGCATCTACTTAACTACATACTCTTATAAAACTTGACGTGTACCTGCCAGGAGTTAAGAAGACCAATGGCAGCTCTTAGCTCAGATAAGCTCAGACCTGGAAACACCTTTGGCCTTCGCCTTGGCGATTCTCCAAGTAGAATCAGAAACATGTGGAGAAGCTGCGACTCACTGAGTGACCTAACAGGGTCACCATACCACATGAGTGTGTGTGCGTGCATGTGTATGCATTTGCATGTGTGTGTTTATTTTCTCTGATCTTTTATTCATTTTGTAAAAATCCTTGCCCATTACATCTTTGGGGTCATTTGGCTCAACTCACTGCCTTACATGACATCTGCATCTTGTAAGACTTTCCTACTTGTATATTTCCAGTTTAAATGTGTTCTTGACAGTTTTACTGTTAACGAAATGAACTTGTTTGTGTTAGCATTTGCCAATTCACAGATGTCTTATTTATAGCTCATAGGAAGGCATTTTTTTCTCCATCTAGAAAACAGATCATGAGCCTTCCCAGTCTTAACAGACTCTTTATCCATAAAAACTATGAGAATAACACTGATCTCAGAGTACTTGACTTTTGATTAATCAAAATTTGGGACAATGGAGTTAAGTATATATTTGAAAATACATTCTTCCTAGACAGAGCTGGATCTGCTTTTTTCTTTTTTGATTTCTTCTTTCTTTTCTTGCCCTTCCCCACAAGTGTTAAGCACATGTTTTTCCATTAAGCTACCCTACAAATCCCTTAGGTTCCCCCCTTTAGGTTTATGTTTTAATCCTCCAAGTATTTTAGTATTTTAGTATTTAAGTGGCTAAATAGCTTGTGCAGGGCATACTGCTGTAACAGTTTGCTGAGACACATGCCATATGACTACCTTTCTTGCAAGCTGATTTTCACATAGTGTAACACAGAGAGGCTTTCTTGATAGTAGAGTTAATGATTACTATTTGCTCACAGGAAGAACATATTCACTGAATCCATTCGCTATGTATTTATTGCATACTATCTGTCAGGAACCGTTGGTTTTGAGGGTACACTGGTGATCAGTTCAGATAAGATCTTCACCTTCACTAAGCTCAGATAAGAACAGATAATTTTAATAATATGTGAGCTGCTAGGATGTGGCAGTACCTAGAGGAAATAGCTAATCTAGATTATGGTGTCAGAAAACCTCCAGAGACATGTGCACTTTGTACGCAGAGCTGGACAGTGAACAGGTGGAAGTCCAGGGCTCCAGTTTTCCACTGCTGCCTAACACCTTCAAATTTCATGGCACAAAGCAATCATTTTATTATATTCTTCGAATAGGTGGGTTACGAGTTTGGATAGGCCTTGGCTGAGTGTTACTTCTTCTTCACAGGCTGTTTTATAGTGTGCTGTGTCCCAAGCTGCAGAGATTCAGCTCACTGTGACTTCCACCATCTTGATTCATAACCACTATGATTGCCATTGAGAGTCCCAGTTTTCCCCAGGGTTTCCCACAGGTACAAAAGAGCTCAGTCCCTGCAGTGGTATGGACATCAAAGCCATGACTACGCCTGATGTCCTTGATATAAGCTAAAATAAACCAGGTACATTCTGCCTTGAATGAAATCATTTAAATTATTTCTGTCCAAACCACTATGTACACTCCCTACTTCTGACCCAGATCACAGGGATCCATCTGGTGCTGATCCACCAGGTTCCACCATTTCTCACACACTGGACCAAGTTTTTTAAGAAATGAGCCCTGTTAACTGGCCCTCTTTCTTTTATAATGGTTCCACATTCCAGGTAGTGCACCAAGAGACTAAGATGAAATCCAAGACATCTTGTGACCCAGGTTCAAGTACTGCATAGCATCACTCTTTCAGGACTCTGACAGCACCCAGTGAGCCATGAGGAGAATGTGGATTCAATGGATTGGGTACACAGTTATAACAAGTTTGAAAGGTTTTCTGGGGCATCTATAGATACCAGTAACCCACCAGGTAAAGGAGAAAATAAGAGAAACAGTCAGGCAAGGAGATCAGGTCCTTTGGAAAAAATCTGAGTTTAGAGAAATATATATACTTCCCTGTCTTTCTCTTTATCTAAAGTGAATTATGAGATTAACTTTTGGAGCTGATGTTCATATGGCTTTGTGAATATGCCAATTTATTTTTTGTCCTAAGAAACCCATAGAGATTTGAATTTTTGGGGTAGAGGAACAAACCAAGGAAGGCACTGACTTTGATCTATTGCCAGTTGATCCTAGTGATTCAGATGCCTCTTGATTATTCAAAGCTGGTCTCTCAAATGAAGCTTAAGCTATAGAGTATGCACGTCCTCTCAAACACACAAAAGCTCCAGAGTCTGTATGTGACCTACTTGCCAGTGTAATTAGCCAACACTAAGCAGCACCACTATGTCACTCCCTGGGAAGTCTTTTTCCTTACTTGAGGCAAGCTTGCAGTGTTATTCATTTACTCAGATGATGAGTCTCCTGTTTATTTCCTTTCTCTTTCAGGCCAACAGAAAACTGGCCAAAGATCTGAGGAAGCTGAAAGGGAGGTATCTCAAGCACCAGCTACTAAAAAATCAAACTAATCTAGAATCATTCATATGAGATCATCTAGTTTTATCATCAATGAAAAGAAAGGCAGAATATTGTTTTCATATTTAGTACTTTAAAATTTTATCTGGGTATCAAAACATTCCTTTGGCCATAGATTTTAGGCCTTTAAGGCAAACAATTTCTAGGCTATACAATAAAACCATATCCAATTTTAACTGCTATAAATAGCCTCATCGACCACCAAGACTTTTTTCCTCATCTCTGTAGACCTCTGTTGTGAATCACTTGTACAGGAATCCCACAGTTTATATAACAAGTCACTTCTCATCTGACGGGCCAAGCATTTTTCTCTAGGGTGAATTTTTTGAAAAGTTACAACATGTTATAAAATTTTGTGGTCAAGAGGCCATTTTTACTCATCAAGTACTCGGCAAAGTATTTCTATGAAATTCTGCAGCTGAACTTCAATTTATTTTCCTCTGTCCAAAGGGAGAGAGTAACAGACCCTGTCTTAGCAGAGGGTCCGTCTGCCCCGGGCATGTGTAATGAGCAGAGGGAGCATGTGAAAAGGGCTGTTCTGGGGTGTCCAGTGGAAGAGAGAGGGAAAGACTTCTTAGGGACCTTGCAGCTGATGTTCAACTGGCTGTTATTGTGAGTAGGAGCCTAAAAATCTTCCTCTCATGTCTCCTAATCTTCAGCAACATGAAGGGGTGCTTC
Organism: Petromus typicus; assembly: GCA_004026965.1. NCBI lineage: Eukaryota > Metazoa > Chordata > Mammalia > Rodentia > Petromuridae > Petromus > Petromus typicus. The sequence goes on along the minus strand of PVIR01016689.1, from coordinate 23,995 downwards.
CAGAGAAGTTAACAGTGACACTGAGTTTCAGGCTTAGGTTACATGTTTACAGCACAACTTTATCATGTGAAGGTGGGGATCTCAAAATGCAGATGATTTCGAGAAGCAAGTCCAGTGGAGAGGCCCTAATCTTACTGAGACCATAATAGGGTGCAGGATATGCCAGACACCTTTTTAAATGAAAATGAGGATAATAAAACCAACCACAGGAGACCATCTATAAACTGTAACACTTTTAGATGAAGAAAGAAAAGTAGTATTATTTTTGTAGCACAGTATTAACAATCATATGTATGTATTCTTTGGGCTTACCAAAAAAGAAAAATCAGTCACTTTGAAAAATAGATCAGTTTATAAAGAAAACACAAGGTATCACAGACACCTATTAAGAACTGGTAAGCGGGATGGGTAGGGAAATGGGAAAAAAATGAGAATCAAGTCATGTCATATACTGGTACAAATTGTCAATGTTGAGTGTGATCATGATATGTATACAAAATGTACCTACTTCACAATAAAAAAATAATTGGTAAGCAGTATGTTAAATATAATTAAAGGTAAATTCTCGTGCTCACTTTGGCAGCACATATATTGAAGGTAAATTCTCTCTCTACATTAAGAAACAATGTCATCTATTTTAACCATGTGTTAAGAAATATGGCTTTACATGTAGATATCAAAATTAAATATCTAATAAATTAAAAATTGAACTTTTAAATGTGTTTTTTGGTAAAACCTATGACTGGGATACATGGTCAAACTACTGCCAGAGTCCTTCTTTCCTCCCATCTTTTTTACAGTATTTTGTAGCAGAAAAATAGCTTCATAGAACTTTAACAGTGTGTATTTCAATGTGTCTGTTTCAAGATTATATATCTTCTTGGGGCCAGGGATTTAACTCAGTGGTTCCGGCACCTGTCTTGCAAGCACAAGGACCCAGGTTCGATCCCCTGGTAACCACATAACAATATTGGGCATGGAGACTCACACTCAGCAGCAACCAGTACCACATACCACAGTGCCGGGCATGGTGGCTCACGCCTGTAATCCCAGCACTCGGGAGGCAGAGGCAGGAGGATTGCTGTGATGTGAGTTGGAGGCTGAACTCAGGGCCAGCCTGAACTACAAAGCGAGACCCTGTCTCAAAATAAAAAAAAAAAAACCTAAAAAAAAAAAAACCTAAAAAAAAAAAGATTATATATCTTCTCTACGATTTTTTACTTGTCAAGATTAAGAGATAACAGTAGCATCTTGCTTACTGTCATTTTTCATCAAAGTTAACTATTAATAAAGTGCACATGGTATTTTGATTTTGGATGACTAATAGTATGAACACTGACCAGTAGATGGAGACAAAACCTCCCACCTCCCTCCGGCCATCTGAAGAAGTTCCGGTCCAGTAGTTCACTAATCTGAGAAGAAATCTGCCTCAAAAGAACTTAATTTAGTGTTGGAAGTTCAGAATCACAAGAAATATACTGTGAAACCTGAAAAGTGTATATATTCTTAGACAAAAAATTTTGTTATAACTAGGAACAATTTTCAAAGTTAATATGTAATAAAGATAATTGAAAAGTAGATTGTTTTTAAAATCCCAAATAATTCATCAGTAGCTTCAGAACTTACAGGTTTGGGGTTTTTTCCTTTGAGGTTTTATAAAATTATTTGTCCAAAATATCAGAAGGTTGCTATATCATTACACTCTTAAGAGGATATTTGATGCTCAAATCTCAAACAAGTTAATCGCTTTGACATAAGGATAAAGCAAACATTTAGCAAAAGCTAATATAAATTCATACTCAACCCCATAAGTGATGTCTCATCACAAAACAGAAATTAACATAATCAAATCCAGGTCTATGCAGATCAACCACCCCTCTGCTTTCCACTGTAGGCATCTGGAGGGAAAATTCTTTTAATACATGAAAGTAAAATTTAAGAGTTCAGTTTTAGTAATAACCATGAGCCTCTACATTTAACATGTCATTTTCTGGGTGGGAATGTGACAATTACTCTTAACATGCAGCTTTAGAAACAATACAAAACTCCTGCATCGCTCAGAGCCACCCATCATGGGGAGAAACGTGCTGGCTGGGTTCTGAAGAAACTGAAGTTTACTGAAAGTCGGATATTAAAACTGTCCGACAGAACGATGCTATGCAGAGACACCATTACTTCCATTTACCCACTTATCTGGCTCCTGAGAAGTATTCACCACTGACTTTCTTTCTCTTATGATGTGAAAAGAAAGTAGCCATAAAAATGGTAGACAAGAGAGAGGAGAGGAAGCAGGAGATACACCTCCATGGGGGACATTTTCTCAGGCCAACAGGCAGATTACTAGTGTCCACATGGAATTAAAGACTAAGATGTTGTTACCTCACAACTTTTCTTCTCATTATTTATTATATTTCTGCATTGACTCAGGTTATTCCAATTTAAAGCTCACTCTTCCAAGCTAAATTCAGTTCCACTGTGACAATCTGATTCCCAGTATGTTAAGCCAACACAGCTAATGCAGACACGGGTCCTGTTGGACAATATGGAGATCACACACATCCAGGGGCCCTCAGTCATTATGACCAAGCAGTTCCTCCTGACCAGGCCTAGTGCTGCACTGAGCATTAAGGCATGATGTGTGCATCAGACAACACAATCTTCCATGCCATGATCATGGCCGGCCCTGGGACCGTTCGGCCATGGGTGTGTGTGTTTTCTAGTAGCTATTTTCCTTGTCTGAGCATAGGATACTTAGTCAACATAGATAAAGTTTTAATTTTTTTAAAAAAAACTTCATGGTTGTGTAATTAAATAATACTATAGTCTGAACGTTAACATCCCTTCAAAACTCATATGTTGAAACCTGATTTCCAATATGAACTGTTAAAAGATGGAGCCTTGGGGAGATGATTAGTCACAGGGTGGAGTCATGAGGACTCCGCTGGCCATGGTGTCTGTGTAAAGAGGCGTCAGGAAGGCTGTTGGCCTCTTCCACACTCAGCAAGGAGGTGCTGCCAGGGAACCACGGAGGCACCAAACCTGTCAGCTCCTGGATCAGGGCTTCCCAGCTTGCAGTGTAAGAAATAAACTTCTGTTGTTCCTAAGCTGCCCATTTGCTTATATCTCATCACAGGAGCCTGGGCAGACTGGCAAGTACATTACAGAAGGGACTCTATTTATAACAGTCCAACTTAGAGTTTTGCAGCTTCATGGTGATGGTATGAAAACAACATATACACTTTCAGGAGAAACAATACTCTGAACCCAGAATTTTGGAATTTAGGGGACCACAGTACGCAGAAGGGTTCTCTCTCATGATACTGCACAGCAGCAGCCCAAGATCAAGAGGGGAATCAACCCACACTCTGCAGGGACTGAGCGTCCAAGTGGTAATGCCTGGGTTAGGGGTGTTATGGCATGTTCATCAGACTTCTGATCTTCCTGCAGTTCTAACCTAAGGAGACAGATACTGTCCTCTCTATCTGCTAATGAAAGATATAAGGGTGCATGTTGTTGATTACACTGAGTAGCACAGGAGTATCAAAGGGTGCATTGGCCACAGGAAGAATGCATACAGCAATTTCCACTCAAGCACATTTACTGAATATTCAGTATGGTTTTCCAGCCTCAGGAATGGAACTCAAGAAGCCTTGATTAATGAATCACAGCAACATCAAGGACATGACACTTGACATTCTCATTTAAACCCAAACTCTTGAGAAAGTTGCATGTTTCACACAAATTTGTGAATAGGACCAAGAGATGGAGGGAGGCAGAAAAGAGGAAAGGGATGCAAAAAACACAATGTGTTCTGTACATGTACTAATGCCTCGGGAGGAATGCTGTCACTGTGGATTATAAACAAAGACTAATAAAAAAATAAAAATTGGGGAAAAAAGTACAAGATCAGGCTAAAGTGACTCTAACTCAGAATGAGGGTTGCTTGAAATCTTGTGTGCTGATCCAGAACTTCATGGCATCTATTTCCAGTTTGTGAGGAAAGGTTTTGTTCTTGAACACAGGTTTTCTTTGCCTGATAAGTTTAATAAAAGTGACTTCATGTTTGAGAATCATAATTCACTCTGAACCAAACATCATCCAAGTATTTTGGATGCTCACACGTTTAACACTCTTAATCACTCTATCCCACAGTGGTGGAAACTGAGGCACAGAGAGATTGAATAGTTATGCAAGGCCATATATTTAGTAAAAAGTAGAGCCAGGAACCAACCTAGGAAGCCTTAGTCACTACCATGTATGCACACAAGAAAAAGTCTTAACCCAAAACTGTATTGGAACAGCAGATAGTGAGCTTCTGCAGGGAAACTCCTTAGATATAGACAGCAAACAGAAACAAGAAAGCATTCAGCAGACCATTGACGTACAAGATGGAGATAACATGTGTGGGGAAGAGAATGATGCTGTGGGTTTCCCTGTAATTAAATGGGTACAGTAGCATGAGTGTCTAAGAAAGTAGACTCTTGGAACGTTGTTTGGCCAGGCTGGATGTCTACATGGTGAAGGCACTGGTGTGGGGGGCTTGGGTCAGAGTAACAAAGATGCAACTCCAGGTGCTTGGCAAGATGTAAGAGGCCAGATGTTGATGTACTTGGTACAGTGCCAGGTTCTGACTCTTCCAGGACATTCCTGCAAACATATGCTTTCAAAAATTCCAGCAGCTCAGCAAAGCCCTCAACTACCTGGCTTAAGTGATCAGACAGCAAGTAATCTAATAAGAACTTTCAGCCACAAGTTTGAAAGCACAAGTGTCCTCAAGCATTTAAGAATAAAGCAAAATAGAGATTGCCTTCCTGTTGGCTGGTGCCTGGCAGCAACATTCACTGTAGTTTTCTCACATATCATTAAGACCCACTTGAAAGATCTTCCAGAACTGCTTTGGAAAGCATCAAGAGTAGTGGAGTACATGTTTTGGAAGTGAAGAGGAGTATTTTTCAAGGAGATTAACAGCTTTGGGGTTTTTTTATACAGTAATAAATTTTAATTTAAACATTCACTACATATTTTTATTTCTCCTCACAATACCTGCCCAAAACACCAAAATACTTTATGTCAACATCATATATCAAAATGACAAAATACTTGAGGAAGCAGCAGAGACCTGATTTAAAAGTTTCCATATCTCAAAAGCCAACATTCTTTCCACTGCACCACATAAAAACAAGCACTGCAGGTCTCTGTGGTAGAATTTCTTTCTTGTAAAGCTCTTATCATGAGAAGTTACTGTGCAACTCGGCCCATGAGTAGAAGAAAGTGGCTTTTGATTTTAACTGGATTTGATGAGAGCTATACTGAGAGTAGAGCTGGACTGAAATATCTAACTTTCTGCTCTGGTCATCTGGGACCCTCGTCTAAGGAAATCACGTCCTGTCCTTAAGCCCATGCTTCCTCAGCCATCTACAGTTTTCCAACTGAGGTCTGTTAGCCGTAAGTCTTTCAGCAGTAATGATTCAGGGGTCCTGTGTTATCAGTCTGAATCTTTGGACAACGTGAACACTAAGAGAAAAGGAAACCAAATAGATTTCCTAGGATCCAGATTTTATATGAGATCAGATGGACAGTGAAAAACAGACAAGTCATGCATACACATATGTGATGAGAAGTTGGTATTGCTTTTTTTAGCTGATTCTGGTGAAGACTTTTAAAAGACCACTTGACCTTCTGGATTGAGTCATTTGTTTTCTTCTTTTCTGGGCATGGGTAACAAGTTAAAGAGGCTATTTCCTCTTCACAGCTGTGCGTGGCTGCCTTAGGACCATTATGGGAAGAGATCCTAAGGGAGTTATTTGCTTGAACTAAGAGTAAACAAGCCCTCGACCTCTTTGAGAACTGCAGAGACATTTGTGACACTCAGCGGGCTGCTCTGTGCTGTGGGCTAACACTGTCTCTGCCCCGTAGGGTTGGATGCTGGATGCCAAGATGGGTCTGAAGAAAATTCACTGAATTCACTTCTTTGTATGGAGCCTAAGAGGTCACAGTTAAATACCTGCCAGTTATGGGAGATTAGATTGGTTGGTTGGTTGGTTGGTTAGTTGGTACTGAAGTTTGAGAAACATTCATGGACCTTTTATGTTTTGTTTTGTTTTGTTTTGTTTTTTTGGTTTTTTTTTAGATGGAGTCTTGCTAAGTCACTAAGTTGCCCAGGCTGGACTCACACTTTAGATCCTCCTGCCTCAGCCCCCCTCAATGTGAGACAAACTGGATTAGGACTGTAAAAATGAATAATTCTAGAATTACTACCTTTTAGTATGTACAGTTGATATTGTGAAGTAGAAAATATTTAAAAGGAAAGAGAATGTAAAGGTAAATAATGAGGGGAAAACAAATGTGGTAATAATAAAGAAAAAATAAAACAAAGATTGTATATATAGAGGGTGGGGAGTTGCAGGGCAGGAGGGAAAAAGAAAAAAATGAGAATCAAGTCATGTCATATTCTGGTACAAAATCCTAAAGTCGAATGCAATTATGATGTGTATTCATAATGTGCCAATAAAGATTTAAAAATTTAAAAAATTACTACCTTTTGGAAAGTCAACGTTTTTCAGTAGGAAAATGTATTTAATGGCATTAAATATCCCACACTAGAATTCCTTATATTTAGATTTTTTGAAATTGTTTTAAGATTCTCCCAACTTCACTGACATATAATTAAAAAATAAAGCTGTGTGCATTTAAAGTATGCAATATGACTTAATAGATGTATATACTGTCAAATAATTACCACAATGAAGTTTTATGTGTGTATAAAGTAAATAAAATTCAATAAATAATAAAAACAATAAATAAAAATAAAAACAATACAAATAAATAAAAACAATAACAACAAAATAAATAACAAAAATAAAATAAAAACAATACGATTTCAAATTGTTAAATCACTTACATGGGCATGTTTTATCAAAGATTCATTTATGGAATGAAAATCTTAGAGAGATTGCTTAAATTAACAATGCAGTAATGAAGCTGATGCTGAGAGAATGAGAATCTTGTACGAATTGTTTAAAGTTCAGACAATTATGAAGCTAATGAGCATTTTGCTTATAATATACTAAAATAAGCAGCCTGATTTCAAATATTTAAATTTCCTTTGTTTACTCCATACCCTCATTTTATAAGAAAAAAATCTACTCAACCAGATTTGTTTGGAGAACAGAGCACATGAGATTTATAAATGGGACAATGGTGGGGCACTAGAATCCTCCAGGACCTTTGGCATTTAGTTCCTTCAAATACCAAAGCACCAGTGTAGGAACTTCCATGGGTCTGAGATTGTCCTGGTGCTGAGGATGAACCTGCAGAAGTTTCAAAGTCAAGATTTCCTTATACCTGATTTTGAGCCATAAAAGGCCATCAGTAAATGGCTTCATGGTGTGGTCATCTCAAACACAGATCCTTGATCTCTTAGTCCTAGATGTTTATAACTGGAGTTTTTAGTATCAGAGAAGAGCTATGGCTCTAACATTTTGGGCAAGGCAGGTCACATAGCATGATGACATAAACATCATTTAAAATTTTTTTCTTCTTCAATTTAAATTTTGATTTCTAAGGATACTTAATTTTTATGAAAACCTGAAAATGTTTATTATATACACCAAACTCCACTGATTTATGGGTCTTGACAGAAAGAAGAAAAAAATCAAACTTGAATATGACAAAGATTCTAAATCTCATTAACAATTTATCAAAAATTTAACGAAAAGAAGACCATATTAAATAACACCATGGAGTTACAATCAGCAAAATTCAGACAATGAGAAATTCTTCTGGGTAAAAGGGGAAGCTTAAAATGAAAATAAATGCAATAGAAATATTAATCTAATGCCAACCTTGCTTATAAAAGAGTACATGTGCTTTATGTTTTGGGGGAAATAACAAGGAAATATAAACAATGATTAATTTTTGATGCCATTAAATATCTCACACTAGAATTCCTATTTCCACTTTCATAAGTTATTTAAAAACTTTCCCACTATATTGATATGTAGCTAACTAAAATGTTATAGAAAATATAAAATATAATTTAATATATGTGTATATTGTCAAATAATTTCCACAATCAAGTAAGTCAATACATCTGATGCCTTATCTGGTTACCATCTGTGTGTGTATTTATGTGTATAATCCACACATTTTGGTTACTCTCAGAAAATTGTATGTATGTGATACAATGTAGTTAATTAGGTTGATATTAAATTTTTTAGCTATATACAGCTTTATGCTTTTCCTTGGAGTTCTTTAAAAGTTAGAAACTAAAATATTTTCAATAAATATCTGTGATAATATGATCAATGTCTGAGTCCCCTTCCAAATCATCTGACTGATACAGAGAATGAATAGAGGATGGAAAAGGAAAATCATTTGCGCACTGATAATGACTGAGAGTAAGGGACTCTTTATTTTCTTAAATTATTCTCTCAATGTATGTGTATGTTTGCACATATCTGAAATAAAAAGCTAGAAAAGTTATATGAACCCTGAACTACAAATTCCATGCAGCCCAGCTTTTGGTCCATTTTACTACTCTTGAGTCTCACTACACCAAATAGAACACGACATATAGTAGTTTCTCAATAAATAGCCACTGAACTTATTAACTAACCATATTTGAGGCCTGAGAAGTTTCACAACAGGAATGTACCTTCCTGACACCTGCAGCTTCATTACACCTTGCACTGAGCCCAGCCGGGGTTGAGAGGTTTGTGATTTCCTCACTGCTTTTGTTTCTTGATGTGACAACCATGACTTGATTCAAATGAGCTTTTTTATTTGAGTCTGCAAATTATATCCTGAAAAATTCCCCCCCTCAAATTTTTCTACAGTCATCTTAGCTTAGTTTGGAGGTTTTATTTATCAGTAAGTTTTATTTTAAACTTCCTAGGAAGTTTTAGCTCTTTTTCTCAAGTTCTGAGCAAGTTCACAGAATAAACCTTAAAGATTACTTATGAAGGGGCTGGGGAGTTAGCTCAGTGGTTCCAGCGCCTGTCTTGCAAGCACAAGGACCCAGGTTCAATTCCCAGGCAACCACATACAATACTGGGCATGGAGACTCACACCCAGCAGCAATCAGTTCTACATACCACAGTGCCAGGTGTGGTGGCTCACGCCTATAATCCTAGCACTCGGGAGGCAGAGGCAGGCGGATTGCTGTGATGTGAGTTTGAGGCTGAGCTCAGGGCCAGCCTGAACTACAAAGTGAGACCCTGTCTCAAAAAAAAAAAAAAAAAAAAAGATTACATATGAAAATATCATGCTTTGTACTAGGAATAGAACAATCCTTTCATCCTCAAAAAACTAATTTCTAAATGGGCTGAACAAAGATATCTCAGTGCAGTGCAATGCAAACAACCCATAACTTTATTTAGAAATGTGTGACATCTTTAGCTATCGGAAATGCAAATCAAAACTACACTGAGTTTCCATCTCACTCAGTCAGAATGGCAACTACCAATAGAACAAAATAACAAATGCTGACAAGGATTCAGGGCAAATGGACCTTCATCCATTGCTGAGAATGTGTATTAGTAAAACCACTACTGAAAACAGCATGGAGGTTGATCAAATAACTACCCACAGAACCAGGTGATGCAGCTGTGTGGCCTGTACCTGAGAATACACCAGCAGGAGCGAAGTCAGAATGCCATGGAGATTGCCACGGCCCTGCTCACTGTGGCTTTGTGGACAGCCACTGAGTTACAGGCTCTGCCCAGAAGCCCATGAACAGATGAAGCAGGACAATCAGGTCATTTGCAACAAAGTGGTTGGAAATAGAGTTAATTGTGCTGAATGATACAAGTTTGATGCAGAGACAAGTGCAACACATTTCTCAATCCAAGAGGAAAAAAATAAGAACAGCACATTTGGGAAGGGAAAAAGGAAGGCAAGGAGGAAAGGAAGAGGAAGAGTGTCTATAGCACAAGGAAGAAAAAGACCAAGAAGGCAGGGCATCGTCTGTGCATGTAAAACTTGTCCAATTAATGTGCACCAGTACAAATACTAGCTAAGCTCTGTGGTTCTGACAGGAAACTGACTCTCTGTATAGAAACCAACCCAATTATTTTTAGGGGGTCATTCACCACACAGAGGACAAGATACCCAAGATCATTTTTGTTGTTGGGGGAGCAGTCTTGTTTTGTGGGTTAGTTTTACTCATTTGTGTATTTTTGCCACTGTCTTAGGCAGAAATCTAATCCAAAGGAAGACAGAGTAATCAGTCAGAAAATGGCCTTATGAGAGGGAGAGACAGAGACAGAAAGAGAGGGACAGGGAGACAAGGAGAGAGAGAAATAGAGAAGGAAAGAACAGAGAGAGGGGGAAGGAGAGAGGAAAAGAGAGAGGCAGACTGGGAATTAGGGGGAGCCTTTGGAATGGGAAGGGGAGCAAGACAGAGAGGTCAGGATTGGCAAAGAGGAAAGGAAGGGACTTCACAAAAAGAACTGAAGAAAAAATGGAAATAAAACCTTTGCAAATGCGCAAGAGAAGAAGAGTGGCAGGAGCAGGGATGAAGGGGAGGGAAAAGGGCCAAAAATTATGATATGCTGTGTACATATTCAAACTCCCCACAGTGACTGCAGTCATGATGTACTGCACACACATGCTACTAATTTTGTTTTTATTTTAAGAAAGGGCTGGAGACGTATCTCAATGCAAAAGTCCTGGTTCAATCTCTAGCACTGGAGAGGGGGAGAGAGAGAGAAAAAAAAAAAAAAAAAAAAAAACAGAACACTACGTAGAACAACACACATACGACTACAAAATACATATTCAAGCCTGTGGAGCATTCATCAAAATAGACCCTATCCTGAGATATAAAATAAAATTCAACAGAAGAATAAGAAAACAACCTTCTGTTGGCTAGAGTTTTTGATGGCATTATTATTACAATTTGTTTTAAAATCCAAATTTTTAAGATTGAACCTGCAGCACAGATTATCCTCCAAATACTAAAAAGAGGAAAAATCCAAAACCCAAGAATGTGATTATAGCTTTTTCTAGCCATGAGAATTCATGACTCCAACCCACACAGAGAACAAAATTTTATTAGTGTACAGTTTGTACTGTATGCTCTTACATTTCAGTCTGTCATGCCCCAAAAATGTGCTTTTTTACTTGGATAAGTAATTAAAAATCACTCAGTGACTCAGGTTTCTCTGTGCCTGGTTTCCACTGTGTGGCTGTACAACTTTTGGGAACATGTGACCAATGCCAAACAAGGGCAAAAGTTTACCAGCCACAGGTCCTTAGCAGAATTTCTGGTGTTTGGGCTCAATCTCCTGCTAAGTATTTTACCCTTAATTGGATCGTGTTATTTTTCCTTATTATTTTTTTTTGGAATTTCAAGTAACACTTTTGTCTATAGCACATTTTTCACATACACCAGAGAGTGTTACTTTTGAGCAGACTCGTAAATGATTCTACAAAAGTAATACATTACAAATGAAACATATTTCACAAAACAATGGACATGTACATGCTCTGAACGGTGCCCACAGAGAATGTCTGGCTACCCTATGACCAACACCCTGCCTACTTTAGAACTCACCACTAGAGACTAGTTCTCATTTCCATGTGATTCACCAAAAACACAGACTTCTAAACAGACACACACAAAATGAACCCTCTTTAAAGTCACGTCTGTACAAAAATATCATTAGAAGCTAAAATTGCCATTCAATACCCATGGCTATTGGATCAAGCCCATTACTAGAAGAAAGTTCAGTATCTTTGCCTGTTTTAGTTTCCCTAGAAATACAAATTCTTCAAAAGAACTAATATGAAATATCTTATGGCATGTAAAGAATAGGAAGGCCACATAGGTATCTGACTAAACACTATCCAGCCTGCTCAGGAGCTCCTGTGGGTTGAGTTCCAGCTTCATTCTGCAAACTTCTTTCCCATGAGGTACATGCCTGCCCTATGCTAGCTGACTCAAGACAGAACAGAAATCTACTATCAGGCAGCTCCAATAGGAACAGAGCCTCTCCAGGTCATATAAACATTTCTGTGTAGGGTGGAAATAAATTTTGGTCCCACAGAGGATCAGCTGATTTGCTTTGAAGAATCATTATTTCCTGCACACTACATAGGCATGCTCTTTCAGCATAACACTGAATTGCATTTTCCAACTGACTGTTCCATTTACAAAAATTTTAGGATTTTGGAGACGGGTTCACAGGGAGATTTTCTAGCCACTGTAGTAGGTTTCAGAAAAAATGAAAACTAGTGTACATCATGGAACATAAAATTCCACAAGTATTTAATGATGATGAAAAGCTGATTAATGGAGGTTGATTACTTCTTAAGGTATGTTATTTCATTGACAAAGTAGCTAGCACTCAAAATTTTAAAAGTGAAAAACTGATGAAGTGACAGAAATGAAGTACTATAGCAGAAAAGCCTAATAGGTTTTAAACAAATCTCAGCTTCATTGATGGGAGCTCATCACTGATGAGTCATGCAGATGGCTCAGGACAGAAGGTGCGCAGTGTGGGCCCAGCAGCTCCACAGCACACACTGTGTGATAGCATGAGGGCTGCCGTGAACATCCCACTGATCGGCCACTGGAAACAGTGCAGCTGTCCTGATTGTGCTGAATGGTCCCCATGGAAGCCCCACCAGGATGGGCAATGTCCCTGGGCACAGCTGTGGCATCAAGCTGCTTCCTTGGCTCTGGAGGATTCCTGATAGCCACTCTCGTCCCACTCTGTCCTGAGTGGATTTGGCTGAGCCCAGGATAACGTCACATGGCTCCGAGCCCAGGAGACTATGATTAAGAAATCACTCACTGAGGGTGTGTGGGCTGCCAGGCCCTGAGGCCTTTGCGGACAATGCAGAGTAATTTGCAGACTTCTTTGGAGCATAGACTGTCTGTTACCAGAAAACTAGAAAAATGTTTTATTATGAACATGTCCAAAAGTGCTTTCATCTCATATTTGTAGACTATAGCTGTTATACTTCAATATGTGTAAAGATTATGTGTGATAAGCATTTGCTATACAGGATCAAAATGATCACTAACTGCCTTTCTCAACAACATAACAGATATATCATAAGAACATAACAGATGATATCATGTCCAGTCAACACGTACTTCAGAAGTGCCTGTTCTCTGAGAGACTGTGCTACATATGGAAGGCACAGGAGAGAAAATATGCACTGAAAGCTCATGATCCTGTAGTGCTCACAGAAGAGGAAAGTGGCAAACTCGATAGCACAAAGATGGGCACACAGGAAACCTCTCAACTTACTCAGAGCAAACACTGAGCTTCAACCTGGGATCTGGATACATGCAAATAATTCCACATGCACTTGAATTGCCCACATCAGGATACTAGGGAGAAGCGAGATCTCTGAAGGCAAGGAGGGCCTGAGATCTAGGCAGCAAATGTTAAAATTAGCTTCAGAAGGAAGAAGAAAAATCATCTCTTCTCTTAGAAGAAAAACTATAATAGGATGGTTTGTGGATGCAGATATACCTGTCATTTAAGCAGCGAGAAGTTTCTGTTTTACTAACAATCTTTATTTTCATAGTATAATGGCTAAAAATCCCATAGAGGACGGTATGTATTGTACCTGCACCAGATTCTTTTATTATCCATTAGAATTTTTCCCAGTGTTAGGTCATTTTGGGCAGGAAACCAATGGCAGTTCGAAAGACACCGAAGCAAAAGCACTCACTACTAGTTTGTTTCAACATCATCTCTGTAGCTGTTCACTACCTCTCTTTTCAGGCAGTTTATTTTCAGAATTTAGCATCCTAAAACATTGATTTGAAATATTAAAGTACCCAGGTATACAAATATCCAGGATCACAAAATGAGCTTTATTTTAATTTCTATCCTGCATAATTTTTACTTTTATAGTCAAACACTAGTTTGGCATTAGGATTTCCTTCTGGAAATAATGTTATATTTTAACTCTATTTCTTAATTGGTAATCTGTATAAATAGCTTCAGGAATGGGGCCTAAGGCACAAAATAGAAATTCAAGCAAAACATCCATAAAAATATTTTGGTATCATTCATTTGTGTCCACAAAAAGTGGACACAATCTAAACTCTGAGAGGTACAGCTTAAGAGTATCATGATAATGAAATACATAACATTCAAAATATTCACAAAAGATTTTTTAAAATGTATGACAAATGTCATGATAGCAATAAATGGTGTATATATTAGTAAGTACACTGTAATTTTTATTGTTAATTTTAACATGCATTGGAAAAATGGAGACTACCTGATAAATTTCTACTTTGTCTTTCTACTTACACATATTTCCTAAAGTGAGAATATAAAATACTGAAGAAAGGGCCGGGGAGTTAGCTCAGTGGTTCCAGCACCTGTCTTGCAAGCGCAAGGGCCCGGTTCGATTCCCCGGTAACCACATACCGTACTGGGCGTGGAGACCCACACCCAGCAGCAATCAGTACCACATACCACAGTGCTGGGCCTGGTGGCTCACGGCTGTAAACCCAGCACTCGGGAGGCAGAGGCAGGAGGATTGCTGTGATGTGAGTTGGAGGCTGAGCTCAGGGCCAGCCTGAACCACAAAGCAAGACCCTGTCTCAAAAAAAAAAAAAAACTAAAAAAAAAAATAAAAATAATAAAAAAAAATACTGAAGAAAAACCAAGTCAAATTATGAGGAATAGAGTCTAGGAATATTACATTGTGAGAAACATAGATCAGATTGCTTCCAATCTCTAAACTTTTAGATAGTGCACACCTCTATTTACCTATCTGTACACATTTTGTGCTATAAAGATGCAGTCTTTGTCTTTGTCTTCTAAACTTGCCAGGGATTTCTCTTCTGCTGAGGGTTTGAAATGCTTATATTTAATAGAAGGCATATAGGACAAATGAAAAGGCCAAACAGGAAGCAGCCTTGTCCAGCTGAGGACTTGTACGTGACACGAATCATCTCCGTCTTTTCTCCCTGGCTCTCCCACGTGCAGCTCCTGGCGTGGTCTGTGCCATAAGCCAGAGAACGGTATGTACTGTACCTGCACTGGATTCTTTTATTATTTGTTAGGATTTTTCCTAGTGTTAGGTCATTTTGGGCAGGAAACCACTGGCAGTTTGAAAGAGACAGAAGAAAAAGCAAAAATAACGCACTCTCAAAAGACTGGGATTTGGACGCTGTGCACAGCCGTGTTATTTTAAACCAGCAAGTGCTGGTCTGGTGGTGGCAGCCACATCTACCCTGGAGCGTGTCATTGAAAGAACCGAGTTTACAGCAGCCACAGGCAGACTGCAATTAGGGTTAGGCAGAGGATTAAGTAATCCTGCAGGACTCACCGTTACATAACACGGCGGCGCTGCCCAGGGAAAGGAACAGTAACCGAACACTATAGCGGGAACTGCCGGCCTAGCAGCAGCCAAGGGTCACTTGCAGTTTCCATTATAAACCTTATTTTGTAGTTAGTTTATAACCCAGACAGTTTAATTCGCATCAGGCTGAAACCTGGCATTCAAATCAGAAGGCTAGAGGCAAGGTTTTTCTTTCAATAATTCAATTTTGAGCTAGGAGGGACCAGAAAGATCCCCTGGTCCAGCTTGTACTTACAACTAAGAAAAAGATGTGGAGAGGATTAGACATATTTAATATTGTTGGGTTTTCTGCTCTCCCAATTAGAAAATAAAATCAAAAATGTTTGAAGCCTCTTAATACCATCCCCTGCTAATGACATTTATTTTTCACCTTTAAAGGAGAAATTAAAGTGTAAAAAGTGTTGATTCTCTTACATTTCCCCATGATTTGCTCTAGACACTCAAAGTGACTTGCAAGTAAATACAACTAGTCACATGACACAACAGGAAGGAAGGAAGGCTCAGTTTTGTGGCTAGTTTGCTATTTATTTATTTATTTTTATTTATTTATTGAACACAGGGTCTCGCTTTTGCAGTTCAGGCTGGCCCTGAGCTCAGCCTTGAACTCTCAGCAATTCTCCTGCCTCTGTCTCCCAAGTACTGGGATTACAGGCCTGAGCCACCACAACTGGCACTGTGGTATGTGGTTCTGATTGCTGGTGGGCATAAGTCTCCACACCCAACATTGTTGTATGTGGTTACTGGGGATCGAACCTGGCCCTTCCACTTAGAAGGAAGGTGCTGGAACCACTGAGCTAAATCGCTGGCCCTAGTTTGCATTTTTATATTCCTTTTCCTCCAGTCCTAACAGCTGTCTATTCAAATATTTGATTCATTCTCTATTTCCCCAAGTTATCATTAAACTATTGATCCGAGGTCCTTGTTTACTACATTCTCATGGTCATGAAATGAATCATAAACTGAATTGGAGAAAGAGAGAGAGGGTATGAAGTAAGAATCATATTTCTACAAAACCATAATTCATTTTAAAGAAAGTTCAGTCAGTCCACCAAACCATAATTTTATCCTCAATTTATCAAAAGAAAAATGTTGGGATAGAATTATTTTTCTCTGATAAATTTCAACAATCATTTTGCCAATATTTGATAAACTTTGTCAGAAATTTTTATGTAAGTAGAATAATGACATTGTTTCAAATTATGAGTCATATTTGGTTGGCTGAAACTATAGAAGATACATAAATGGCTTGCTTTCCTGACATTCAGCCTCAAAGAGTCTCTGTTATATCATAGTGCAATATCTCAAAGTAGCTTGCTGTTCCAGACCCAAAATAATACTGTATCATGGCTGTGGAGTTGAACTTTTTAAAAGCCTCATGCCATAAATTTCTGTATTCACATTTCAAAACCTAGTTCAATACCCAGCATACAGTATTCTCCTTCTCTCTACCCCATCTTTTTTTATATACCCAAGATTCTGGAACTTTCTTGGAACATGTCTTTTTCCTCTTCTGGATAGTGAATTCCTCTGAATATGGGCATACACACAAAGTTTGATCAGATACACATTCTCTCTTCCATCACACCCTGTACTGAGCAACGGTGCATTTCCTATGTCAAATTACAGTGAAGACTTCTGTATATAATGGTGTTTGGGGGAGGCTAACACTGTGCAAAGTGTAGGATGTCACATTAACAGTTGTCATCTCACATGGAAGAATATGATGATAAAATGAATTAGGCTCAATTTAAGAAAGAGAAGGATGGACATACGGAGGAGATTTAGACTTTAACTTTTGTTTACAAGAAATTAGAAGTGAGTACAACATAAAAATTAGATGTCTCAGAGTATAATTTAATAAGCCAAGTCCAACCAAGAAATTGTATGTGTTGTTTCTTGGACATTTTTCAGTCATTTTGTACATTTTCATCTTTCCTTTCCTTCTTAGGATGCTACACCATGAAACCTGATAATGTTTTGTGTATATTTACTGTTTGTGGTCATTATTATCCCACAAGTTTAAGACAGTGCCAACTTGAAATTCCTCTCAACCACAAAACCCATCCTGAGGAAGTGAGTAGTATTTGGCAAGAGGAAAGCATAATATGGAGAGAATTAGTCAAAGCTGTTGTAATAATTTGGCTTGGGTAGAGGATTGATTTGTTTTGCATTTCGTGTCCAATGTATTATAATATTATTGGAGATGACTTCATAGGTCAAGTGCCACCAAGAAACCTCATATTTTTATTTAGTGTGAGGGGATCCAAACTTGCCAGAAAGTCAATATTTATCAAGGTTACTTCACTTAATAGTTTTCTTTTCTCCATAACCTAATCCCCATCTCAGGAGGCAACAACTTCAGTCAGTGGTTCAGTTATTCTCATTTTGTCAGGACTTGCATGTGCCTCGAACCTCACTCCTGTCTAGAAGAGTCAGACTAAAATGCTTTTTCTTTGAATTGTATGTTTCTGTGTTTGAAAAACATAAGTCTTGGTTGTCTTCTTGATGTGAATGTTAGGTTTTGATGGTGTTTAGGTTCTATTTTAAGGGTCTGAGGACCATTAAGTTGAACATTTACATGAAACATTTGTCTTTTGGAAAAATTCCATGTCCAGACACACAAACTGTAGTAACAGGAATCCAAATCCATTTTAGGGAATGTGACATACAAACATAAGTCTCTGGACTATTTAGTTTCAAAAACTACTCAACAGGAAAAGTGGTTTGAGAGGAAATGAAAACTATCCAGAATTCAAATTGTAAATCTATAAATGTCTCAATAAAAGTGCCTTATGAGGGAGGAACAGATTTCATGATGTTACATAATTGTTTAGCTAGATGCGCATGCGTGAATACTGAAATGCTCAGGGTACACTTAGAACAATGACCACATTCCTGGCACCAGTATCCTATGATGGTCCACTTTCTCATCACCAGCACACACTGCCCTCTGCCCACAACTTAAGGAGAAAGGGTTTAATTTGCCTTATGGTTTTAAGGGATTCAGTCCACGGCTAGTGGCTCTAAGGCAGAAACATGATGGCAGTAGGGTGTGGTGACCCAAAGCTGCATAGTTCACAGTGGCCAGGACGCAGAGTAGGAAAACAGTGCAAGAGAGGAAGGGACTAAAGGCCATATAGATTACCTAAGATCACACCTCTTGAGCCACCCACACACATGCAGATGTGTGTTTTACTAACCCCCTGGGCATTTCTTATTAATCTGATCAAATTGTTATCTCATAATTAATGGCCACAGATATGCACACATATTTGTATATAAAAGAACTATGTATTTGCCCCAACTTTTGTTCAAATATCTACAATTCTATTATTACATTCTTATACACACATATACTACACAGTACAGTAAAATAATATATAGTATTATACTCAAAAGATTTTCAAAGACCATCTAACTTTCATCTGTCTTTTCTCTTCCATTCTGGGATGCTTTTGACATAATATTTTTTTCCAGATCACCCAGTAGGCACCCTTGCCTTCATCATTTAACTTCCATAATTATGGTTTTAAAATCTTTTACTCCTGGAAGCATTATTTTAAATTCCAAGAAATTTTTCTGGTTCTCTGGGTAGTCTTCTTTCATAACAGTGTACTTTTGTTTTATTGATGCAATATTCTCTGGAAGCCACTTCATCTTTGACAGACGAGCCATATACTCTCAATGGGGGAAAGATAGCCTCTTTAATAAATAGTGCTGGAAAAGTAGGTTTCGATCTGCCAAAGATTAAAACTAGACATGCCTCTTTCACCATGCACTAAGTTAAAATCAAAGTGATTTAGACATCTAAATATTAAAACAGAAACTCTAAACCTGCTGGAAGATAGGTTAGGTAGAACTCTTGGAGACATTGGCATAGGAAAAGACTTTATGAACAAAACCTCAGTAGCATGGGAACCAGCAAAAAGAATCAACAACTGGCATCTTGTCTTATAAAAAACTTCTGCACAGCAAGTTAAACCACCAGCAGAGCAAAAAGACAACCTACAATGTAGGGAAAAAAAATTTACCAGCAGGTTTTCAAAGGACTACCATTTAGAATATATAAAAACCTTTAAAAGCATCAGATACCAAAATTTAAAGACCTAATTCAAAAATGGGCATCTGAAATGAACAGATATTTTTCAGATGAAGAAGAAAAGGCAGTGAAGAAACATGAAAAAATGTTCAAAAACACTGATCATTCAAGAGATGCAGAAGAAAACAACACTGAGATTCCATCTTACTCCGGAAAAAAAAAAAAAAAAAAAAGGCTGCTATCAAGAAATCTACCAATAACAAATGCTGGTGAGGCTTGGGGCAAAAGCAACCCATTCCCACTATTGGTGCAATCACTGGAAATGAGCATGGAGATTCCTCAAAAAACTAGGAGTAGAGGTCCCATTTCACCCTGCTATTTCCCTACTGGATATATGCACAGAAGAATTAAAAGCATCATACCACAGCGACATATATGTACCCATGTTTATAGCAGCACAGTTTGCAATAGCTAAATCTTGGAAACAACCTAAAAGCCCATAAACTGGTGAGTGGATAAATAAGATTTTTAAAATAAAATAGAGTATTATGCCACTATAAACAAAGGTAAACTTGAGACATTTATAGCTAAATAGATACACCTTGAGGCCATACTCATAAGTGAAATGAATAAGAGACACATGAGTAAATACCATATCATTTCTCTAGTGTGAGAAACTGAAGGTATAAATGAGGTCCAAAATATATAATAGGTATTGTGAAATAGAAAGAAAATGTTTAAAAGAAAAGGGGGACTAGGGAAGTGAACATGGGAAAGCAAAGAAGGGAATTAAAAATCTGATGATAAAAATGAAAACAATTGGAAAAAAGCTAATGTACATGAGAAAGTGGGGTGATGGTTAAAGGAAGGCAGGGGAATTGGAAAAATGAGAATCAAGACATAGCATGTACAAATACAAATTCTGATGATGAATAAGATTGTAACATATTCCTGAAATATACCAATAAACTCAATAAAGAAAAAAACCAAAAATCCCACAAATATCTTCCATCCTTATTCATTGATTGTGAAAACATCATAGGTATTATTATGCTTTCTTTCATTGTGACATCTGACCTATGTTTTAATAACTAATCTTTGCTATTTTTAAAACATTTAATGTAAAATAAATATAACATATGAGTTCTGAAGCATAATAAAATAACAGTGAATCATTTCCAGATTTAAGAACTACAGAATTGCTGACAAATTCGGAACTACCAATTATCTTTCTATCTCACATTTCCATCCTCAAAGAGAACCACTCTGCTGCATGGTGGCTTTAATTTGTCCTTTGTTACTGTGTTTAGTTTTCCAAAATATACTGTTCAACAAAGAATGCTGTAATTCTTTTTGTTTCTTCACTGTGTAGAACTGAATCACACTATACGTATTCTTCTGTTACTATCTGGTATGTTCCAAGCCTTCTCTGTGTTGCATAATGTTCCATTATAAAGTTACATTCTTTTTCACTTATTTTCTGTCTGTGGATCACCTAAGCCTGAGTATTTTTTCATTAGATGTGCTAATGCAAACTAATGTACCTGTTTCGAGATCCAGGGACACTGTGTTATCTAGGTAATAACTTGGAGAGTAATAGCTATGGTACATATTAGATATAAATTAGTTCATGTTTTTAGCCCTAAGATTAAAAAGAAAATCACATTGTAGTTTCCTAAAAATTAATAATCTTACTTTTCAAGTTTAAGGATTGAATCAATCTGAAACCAGTTTGTAGGAACTATGTAGAGGTCTAGTTCCATATTTTTCAAAATGATTGATCCACTGTGCCAGTGCTAAACATTGAACAGACCCCATTTCTAATTGAATTCATCATTCAATTTAATCTGTGACTGGATTTATATTTTGTTTCTGCTTTTTCCTCTCAACCTTATTTCTGTGTGCAAGCAAATACTCCTGTCTTTGTCATGCTTGAAAAACTGTTGGTGTTTCACGGGAGAAATTCCATCACATCACTTT
This sequence comes from Petromus typicus, assembly GCA_004026965.1. Taxonomy (NCBI): domain Eukaryota; kingdom Metazoa; phylum Chordata; class Mammalia; order Rodentia; family Petromuridae; genus Petromus; species Petromus typicus. The sequence continues at coordinate 2,634 of PVIR01016689.1, read as the reverse complement.
TCCCTCGAGGATGCCTTTTTGGCATCTTGGACTTTTCTTTTCCCTCATAAATTTCAGAACCAGCTTCTTCAGTTTCAAAGAAAAAAAATCCTGTTGAATTTAAATGGAAATTGCATGTAAGTAGTTTGAGGGTATCAATTTCCTTACAACAAATCTACTTTGAAGATGGCAAAGGTGTGACTTTACTTAGATTGTCTTTAACATGCAAATAATTTAAATGTTTTCTTCACAAAGATTTTACACACAGTGACACATGCATGTGTGTGGCACTAAAGACTGAATTCACAGTCTCCCAGATTCTAGGAAAGAGCTCTACCACTAGCTTCTCTGCTCCACCCTTTTTATTTGTTCACCTCTTCATTTATTTTTAAATTCATTCATTTACTTTTCTGCGCTAAGGATTGAACCCAAGGACTTATGAATGCTACCACTGAGCTATACATCTAGCTCTTTTTTGTTTTTGATTTTGGATAAGGTCTTGCTAAACTGTCCAGATGGAACCTGAACTGGCAATCCTTCTGCCTCAGCCTCCTGAGTAGTTGGGATCACAGGTCTGTGCCATTATGTTGTCTTGATTTTGTCTATTTTTGTTAAGTACATTTTTATATCTTGTTTATTACTAGGATACATTATATCTACTTTAAAATTACAAGTATACAGTTTTCTAATCACCTGTTAAATTTCTATATCTGTAAATCATAATGATTTTAGAACCTTGGAACCTCTGTTTCTTTTGATCTTGTTTTAGATTTCTATACCTGAGAGCAGGGGTCTTGTTTCTGATTTTAAAGAGAGCACTTTTCAAATTTTGCCACAAAGGTTGATATTTGATGTAGTTTCTGTTTATCCAATAGAGAAATTCTCTTTATTTTCTAGTTTACTAAAAATAATTTTAATATTGTAAATAATTATTGAAGTGTAGCTATTGTTTTCTGCACCTACAGAAATGATTATATATTAGCTCATAACATCGTAACTAGATGTACAAATTTTTTTTCTGAGATATTTAACAATGTCGAATTTCCTAACCATAAATAGTTATAGATTAAGACTCACAAGTTATTCTTTTTGTCAAAATATTGTTTAGACTACTTGCAAACACATCCATGCCCTTTAGTTTTCCTTTCCCATATCTGCTTGTTGGACTGACAGACAGAACAATGGCCCCACAAGGAGTCAACGTTCTAATCTCTGAACTAGAAATATGCTACGTCACTTGGAAAAAAAGGCCTCTGTCAGTGTGATCAATGTTAAAGAATAAGCTAACAGAAGATCACAGTGGACTATCCACTTAACCTCATCCACACAGCCCAGCTGTGGACAGTCCGAGGCTGCAGCGTGAAGACCCCACCCCTTGCTGCTTTAAACAAGGAGGAAGAAGGCCAGGAACCCTGAAACGTGAGTGGCCTCCAGCAGAAGACAGATCTGCTGACATTCACTCAGTCTAGTAAGACCAGAGTCAGCCTTCGGACACCCTAGAATTATGTATAAGATCACAAACCTGTTGTTTAAGGCAAGTAAATTTATAGCAATTTGTTATAGTAAAAGAAAAACATACCTAGTTTTGTATGTGTGTACACACACACACGCACACACACACACACACACACATATATATGTACCATACTTGGTTCATGAGATAAAACAGCATTCTTTACTTTGTATTTCCATTTTTAGTTAAATCTGTACAGAACTGGAATGATACAATTCCAAAAAATGTTTAGTAAAACTTTTTCTTTAAAATTATGTGCATATCTTGTTGACTTTGTAACATTTTTTCAACATTGGCGCAATTTTCATCTGTGTAGACTATTTCAAATTGTATTATTATACAATCAATATTAAGAAGCTAAAAAGTTATTTTTTCATTGTGGAATTTTTTTCCCTAATGCCACTAATTTCTGTATATCTAAATGTAAAAATTCATAGAATTCTGACACTATTGCTTTAATCTTTGCACTATCTTTAGTTATATTCTTTTTTCCATTCCTAATGTTATTTATTTAGCTCTCTACTTCTATTTTTCTTGGAAAATTCACCAATAGTTTGTGCACGTTTGTGAGTACTGGCCTGTCAGCCTTCTGGAAATATCCACAACTGAAAGGAGAGCTTTAATTAGGCTCACACTTTCAGAGGACTCTGCGCGTGGTCAGCTGGCTCCAGGCAGGACATCACGGCAGAAGGGATTAGTAAAGCAAAGCTGCTTTGTTCACAGTGTCCAGTAGACATAGATTCCTGGTTGCAACTCACGACCACACCTCACACTGATGAAGCTGGAAGTATGTTCCGCCATTCCCCAGGCTGATCACAAAGCCAAGTAACTAGACACTTCACTTAAGCAGCACCTTTTCCACTAATTTCTTTACTTTCATGCACTTTTAAACTTCCTTTTGAAGTTATTTTCTTTTAGACTGAAAAGAAAACCTTAGAAGTTGTCTTATTAAAATGGTGATTTATAATTTCTTTTATATGCAAATGTCTTTATTGTCTCATTATTGAAAAACAATCTGGTAGCTACACAATTCCAGATTGACGGTTTTACCATTTCACCATATATTGCCTTCTCTTTTTTTTTTTTTTTTTTTTTTTTTTTTTTTTTTTTTTTTTTTTTTTTTTTTTTTTTTTTTTTTTTTT
>PVIR01016688.1:0-36353 GCA_004026965.1 Petromus typicus | reverse complement strand
GATGGACACTTGGGTTGTTTCCAAGATGTAGCAATCACAAACTGGGCTGCTATAAACATGGGTGCACATATGTCACTGTGATAAGAGTCTTTTAATTATTTTGTGTATATACCTAGCAGGGCAATGGCCGGGTCAAATGGGACCATCAATCCTAGCTTTTTGAGGATTCTCCAAACTGATCTCCACAGGGGTTGTACGAGTCTACAGTCCCACCAACAGTGGAGAAGGGTTCCTTCTTCTCCACAGCCTCACCAACATTTGCCGTTGGCTGATTCTGAGATGGCAGCCATTCTATGTGGAGTGAGATGAAATCTCAATGTTGTTTTCACTTGTTCTTAAAGGGACTCTTAAGAATAGTTCAGCCAATACCTGTGTGAATTTATATCACAGGTAACCTCCAGCACAGCCCGGATTCTGGGTTCTCATGTCATCTTCTGGTGTCGTGTCTATCCCTAATTCCAGCCACTGGCAAGCTGGGCTATTGATCATCACTGTAACTTGGCATTTTGAAAATTTATATCATTAGAATAGTACAGTGCATAAGTTTTTGACATTAATGTTTTTATTTGATATAATGTTGTTGAAATATATCCATGTTATTATACGTATCAAGTGTTTTTTTTTTCCTTTTACTGCTGAATCATATTCTACTGTAAGTGTATAACATGCATCTGCCTATGATATGACTATAGTCATCCCACATTTTAGTAAGTCTCAGGATGACAGGGTATCTGTCTTTTTGTTTGTTTGTTTGTTTCTCGTATCATTACTGTAGGGATCCAGGCCCTGGCTCCCCATTTTGCTCTGATAATCCCAATTTTCTTTTCCCTCTTCCTAGCAACCTAAATTGACCTAATCTCTATCTATCTGGACAACCTACTCTTGTGCTGTTATCTACTAATTTTTTCACAAAACCAAACAATTATGAGCTTCATAGTTTTGTAAACTAAGTCATGTCTGTTGTACCTCTGATACTAGATGAAATCTCCAGCATTGGAACTGTTCAGCTCTTTGATAGCTCCTGTGGCTTTTTTAATTGTTAAGAAAACTTCAGACAAGTAAAGTTACTAGACTTTATTTCACTGAAGAACAACTGACAGCTAAGAAATCACTCAGAACTGGAAAGAACTCACAGAAATTCCTCAGGAATCTGGTCAGCAAGTACTCATAAACAAAAAACTCTAATCTAATCAACTGAAAGCAGTAACTGGCTGAAGACTAACCATACACCTAGGTAAGAGACTTGATTTTTTGTTATAAAATGTTTGTTTATGTTCTAAATAAGGTAATACTTACCTGCATTGGAACTCAAAGTGTAGAGATTTTCCTAATCCAAATTTAGCTTAATCTTACAGAAGATTTGCTATTTTAAGTAAGAACTACTGAATGTGACTAGACTTTTTGAGTGCTGTTCATCTCTATAATGTGTATGATGTGTATGTGTATATATATATATCCTCATTAAAATGTTTGAAAATGTATATAACTTAAACGTTGTGGCTTGGGAACACTTTTTTAAAAAACAGTTTTTTCGTGTAAAAACTATAAGAGTCTCAGTCACACTCAGCCAAATATCTCTAGTAGGTGTTAGAAAATATTTCAGGCTCTGAGAGTTATATATAATATCACCAGAAACTATTCAACTGTCCCAAAAGCCATTACAGACAACAGAAGGAAATGGCCATTGGTTGTAAACCAATGAAATTGACTTATAACAGCAAATGATGAACCAGTTTTGGCCTGTGGGTTATAGTTTACTGACAAGTGAGTTAGGAAATGTCTTAAATATTTATAGTAGAGAAACCGACTCTCATGGTCTACTTAGATCTTAAATGTTTGAAAGTCTAAGCACACAGAGAGCCATATTTTGTGAGGATGTGATTCAAAATAATTGTATTTTCTCTACTGAGGTCAGGAAAAGGATCATATTGGCAGCCATATTGGTGCTGTGTATGAAGCCTTTGGACAATTAGAAGGGAATTGGTTCCTATTGAGAACAAAGATCACTTGGCCAGTTTGTACCTTAGTTTGGGACAAGTTTTCCACATTTTCAGAGAAAACCTGTATGATGCTACTGCTAAAACCTTGCTTTAACTTTTCTCTTTATTGGTTCTTCTTCAAACAGTGCAAAGAAATAAAGTTTAGGAGAACTCTGACAAGTAATTTCTTAATGATAAATGTACTTATAAAATTTATTGCAACTATTTTACATGCCTTGGTCATTTATATACAAGTTAACTTTTGTTAGAGCTCAAATTACCAACTGATATTTATCAGTTAGATGGGATATCAGAAGCAATTTCTTGAAGAACCAATAAATTGCATTGATACATAAATCATGAATATTTTCTTGTGCTATTTCTTTGGTTCACCAGGTTAACAGATGTTATTTGCTGAAACGTATCATTTATACTGCCTAATTGGCATTACTTGTGAGTCTGACTATCATTCTCAGCTTTGAAGAACTTGTATTAACATTGAGGACTTGGGTTCTGTGTGAGTTTCTTCATATTGGCTAGGATTTGCAATAGAAGATTTTAGAGGTGGTAGTTTCAGATGAATTGGCTCTTCAAACATCAACATGATGTAAGAAAGAGAAGAGTTAAACTGTGGAAAAAATGTGGTTTACAAGATTTCTTGGAGTAAGAATGACTTTGGAATAAGAAAGCAGGCATCATGCAAAATACTTAAAACAAACAAATCAACATTCAGTGCCAAAAATGATGTTAAATGCATTCAAGGTGTAGAATATTGTTTTCCAAATAAAATAAATGAGTCATACTTTTGCCAACAGTATCACACATAATGGAAAACTCCAGTCAGGCCTTGAAATGGATTGTTTTGGATGTCCTTGAGATAGGACAAATATACCTCATTAAGGAAGGACAGTGAGATGTTTTTGTGCTGAAAGAGGTTCGCTCTGACTTTTCTAAAATTTTATTTCTTAAAAAATTTAAGAAAGACTTCATTAAAACAGAAGCATGCCAATATTTCTGCATTTAAATTATATATTGATATTCAGTGAGATGGGATGTATATTTATTCTTAAATATCAAACATTAATTGATATATGAATATAAATTAAACTTCACATAAAATGTCTAAAGCTAGAAAGTGCTAATGCTCTCTTTCACCAATCTTAGTTCTCCTGTGCATGGATGTAATTAGCCATGTGTTCCATCCATGTGGGTGCAGCTAACATGATTTCATAATTATTCTGATGTTCCAAATATTGTTATTTTCCTCAGCAAAAGGGAAAAACTATAGGTTTTGACTTTCCTTGACTGTGAATAGCAGGCATGAGGGAGGAAAAGCACAATAAATCATTAAACCATGTATACATTTCAGTCAGCTGCCAGAGCCTGGTGAGCCAAGAACCTTGGGCGAGCTGACCTACTTCTGGTGCAGTTCAGTGTTCCCCTTTCCATCTCAGTTAATTATACCTTTAGAGATGACATGCATTTGTTTATATAAAGAATAAAAAAAGAAGAAAGAAACTTTTTTTCTGAACAATTTTGATAACCTTATGTTTCTTGTGATTTTCTCAGTTTCTGGTAAAGAACTATTTCATTTTCAGCTTTGAAAAATATTCTTTTATGTTTGCTTTTCATTTATAACTACTTCATTTTCTGTGTCAGAAAAGAAAATCTTTTAAATAGAGGAAATGGCAGTTCTCCGCCAAGTTTATCAATGTCATTTTGTTTCCAGGGTAGAGGATTTTCTTTTGTTTCCTAAACCTCAACTGTTTACCAGAGAATGAGCATAAACAAACCGACAAGCAGAAAAATGGAAAGAATAGAAAAGGTGAAATAGATTCCTTCCATTATTACTATGGAGCTAGTATTTTGCTCTGTAAATTCTTTGGTAGAACTATCAAGTGGGTATTACAGTAATGCTCTATTCCACTGTACACAGGAATTAATAAAACACTTCTAAAAATATGGCTTAGCTAATGACACAGATGCAATATGTTATGCTATGGTGACAAGGCAGAGTTTACTAGGAACCTAAAAGTGTAAGATTCCATATGGAGAATCATTTCTACCCCGTACATTGTGCTATGTGCAGAACAGAACATAAAGAAAAAGGGAAATTATGAAATGACAAGTGTAAGGAACATGTCGTTTTTATCAATCAATACTGTACCAGTAAACATACTAACATCTTAGGCAGTATATCTGAAGTAGTCAGGATGGGGTACATTCTACTATATTTTTGTGCAAACCTTAAAAATTTTATGGCTTAAGGATGGGGATTTAGCTCAGTGGCTCTGGTGCCTGCCTTGCGAGTGCAAGGTCCCAGGTTCGATCCCGGATAACCAAATACAACAGTGTCAGGAATGGAGACTCACGGCCACTAACAATCGTACCACATTCCACAACACCAGGCATGGTGGCTCATGCCTGTAATCCTAGCACTCTGGAGGCAGAGACTGGAGGATTGCTGAGTTCAGGATCAGCCTGAACTACAAAGTGAGACTATTCATTTAAAACCAGAGCCAAAAATAAATGTAGTTTCTTTTATGTCTTTTGTTTGTTTTACTTCAGGGCCAGAAGTCAAACTCAGGACTTCCGCACTTGCCAAGCAGGCACAGTGCCACTGAGCTTCATCCCTAACCCAAGAGAAGTCTCGTTTAAGAAGCACTCCTACTTTTTGTAACTGCTGTATTTTAAGCAAATGGATCTGTAACTTGTCCTCAGGGGTGAAACAGTAGAGAAGTCCCTTTAATTTACTAAATAGAATTCAGAGGACAAGTAATAAATACATCAAATCTGCCTTCCTGTCTTAGAAATTAAGATGGCTCTGTGAGATGCAAAGAAACTTAAGAATAGAGGTTAGCTCTGCACATTTGAAAAACTCATAGCAGCATGTGTATCATAATTAAACTGAGAAATACAGTTACCAGAAGTAACAGAAGAGATGAATTTAGATAACAGATATTATTTTTTAAAATACTGAAGATTACATATATAAAACTATAAATTGATATTTAAATAATTTGAGCTAAACTAAAACCTTTGCAACTCAAATGTTTCCACTGTAAATTTTTCTCTTCTTTTTTGCTCCCCCTCCCCCACCCAGGACTGGGGATCAAACTCAGAACCTTGAGCTTGCCAGGTAGATGTGGTACCACTGAGCTAAATCCTCGGCCTTTCACTGTAAATTTAATAGAAATATACATTGTCTAGGAAAGTTTAACCTTAAAAGACTTGACTTAAGTCCATGTTAATAATTTAAATTTTGGTTGTCTTTTCTTATATCAGCCAGTGTTCATTGATGTGTATATCATCCTGTGTTTTCATTAAGCAGGATGGAAAGCTTAGAAGTTAGAGTCCCCAGAGTCACATTTATCTAGAGTTCTACATCCAATTTATGTTTTGCTCTTCAGATGCACTAGCATGAGATTTCAGAAGATATTGTGAACAGCTTCAACCTCCACATCATTAATGCTGAGACAAGTGAGTCTCTAGGTCCTGTTCAACAGTAGCGTTTGTCCCTTCCCCATGTCCCTACTTAATACCAATAGCCAATATGCAGAAGTCCCCTGAATGTTCCTGGCTTACAAACCATAATGTCTCTTCTCAGGAAATGTAGTCACGAGAGAAAGAATGATGGCCAACATCGTCTCATCTGAAAACAATCTGTGTAATCCAAGGAGATGTTAAACTACACCAAGAGACAGATTTGTCAAATGTCTTTAAGATTAAGAAAATTGGAATGGAAGGTCATCTGGGCTACTCACATGAGCCCAGTGCATTCATTCCATCTCTGAAAAGCATTTCCTGCTGGTGGTCAGGAGAGGTAACTATGGAATATGAGTCAGAAAGATGGACGATTAGTGGCTTTGAAAATAAACAAAGGGGTCCATGAGTCAATATCTGTAGCTCCTACCAGCTACAAAATGCAAGGAAATGCATTATCTTCTATAGCCTCCAAAAAATAATATAGCTACAACGGCTTAGATCTAACATGTCCCCCAGAATCTTATGTGTTCAGGAATAGCAACGAGGGGAAGGCAGTAGATCACCGGGGTGCTATGCACCAAAAACCCGTTGACAAATTCATAGCACTGCATGCTGTTAGGAGGAGTCACTGCATGTTGGAGCAGGGTCACTGGGTGCTGACTAGAAAGATTCTTTTTGTCCCGGAATCCCCCTTCTCCTCTGTTTCCTGATTGCCCCAAGGGGAGAGGAGTTCCCTAGCCAAGCCTTCTGCCTGGAGCCACCCACAAGGGACTGAACTCTGAACTACGAGGCAGAATGAACTTCTTTAAGTTGTGGCATCAACAGTTTTTCCCAGTGATGAGAAAGTAATTAAAAAATTGTATCACTGACATCTTATCTTTAATGAGATTAATTTAAACTTCTGTATGCAGTAGTTGTAAAACAGCAAATTTACATTTGAAGTCCTAAATTCATGCTGATTTATGTAGCGGCAAGACTCCAACACAGGTCATATTCCACATTTCTAATAGAAGTTCATATTATCAGTTTTCTAGAAGCTATAAACTAGCCTGTGTTCTTTGAATTTCACTTTAGTTGTACATAAATCCAAGACCCCTGCATGTTTTGCCAGGTAATTCACCACTTGGAAGATGTTCAGACTTGATCATCTTTTCACATACGTCACATACCTGAGATATACATGAATGATAGGAGGTGGGTGGGAGATATTCACTTAAAATAAAGAAGTTTAGGGGACAACAACAGTATTGTTTTTGCTTTTAGTCTCAAGAGAGTTATATCATTTGTGGAGACATACTGTCCTCTTGGTCCTAATGAGTTATGTGGATTTTATTTTTCTAAATATTCAAACCAGATGCAGCTCAAGTACACTCTGTTCTCCAGAAAAAATAGCTGAATGTAAGGAAGATTCTATAGATTTTGCAGCCAAATATTAAAATATGTCATCAATTCAGATGCCCATTTTTGAATTGGGCCTTTAAATTTGGGTGGGCTGATTTTTTTGTTGTTGTTGGGGTTTTTGTTTTGTTTTGTTTTGTTTTTGAGACAGGGTCTCGCTTTGTGGTTCAGGCTGGCTCTGAGCTCAGCCTCAAACTCACATCACAGAAATCCTCCTGCCTCTGCCTCCCATATGCTGGGATTACAGGTGTGAGCCACCACGCCCGGCACTGTGGTATGTGGTACTGGTTGCTGCTGGGTGTGCATCTCCATGCCCAGCATGGCATGTGGTTAACTGGGGATGGAACCCAGTCCGGATCCTTGCGCTTGCAAGACAGGCACCGGAACCACTGAGCTAACTCCCCAGCCCTGGGTGGGCTGACTTTTTAAAGCTCCTTATATATTCTAGATAGTCGCCCTGTACCTGAGAAAGAGTGGGTAAAGATTCTTTCCCAATATTGTTGGTTGCCTTTATGCTCTGTTGATGATTTCCTTTGCTATGTAGAAATTTTTTAATAAAATGAGATCCCATTTGTTGATTTGAAATAAACAAATACTTTTTAGAGGAAGAAGTAAGAGCAGCTAAGAAGTATATGAAGAAATGCTCAACATCACTGGTCATTCAACAGATGCAGATGAAAACAACACTGAGATTTCATCTCACTCCACAAAGAATGGCTGCTATCCCAGAATTAGTCAACAACAAATGTTGGCGAGGCTGCAGAGAAAAAGGAACTCTTTTCCATTGTTGGTGGGAGTATAGACTCAAAAAAACTCTGTGGAGATCAGTGTGGAGATTCCTCAAAAATCTAGGATTAGAAGTCCCATTTGATCCAGCCATTCTTCAGCTAGGTATATACACAAAAGAATTAAAAGATTGAGCTGGGAAGTTAGCTCAGTGATTCCAGTGCCTGTCTGCAAGTGCAAAGGCCCGGGTTCGATTCCCCGGTAACCACATACAATACTGGGCATGGAGACTCACACCCAGCAGCAATCAGCACCACATACTACAGTGCCGGGCGTGGTGGCTCACTGGGTGTAATTGCAGCACTCGGGAGGCAGAGGCAGGAGGACTGCTGTGATGTGAATTTGAGACTGAGCTCAGGGCCAGTCTGAACTACAAAGCGAGAACCTGTCTCAAAAAAACAAACAAATGAATAAAAAACCTAATGCCATCAAATAAATCACCTGCTTCATATGCATATTTAAAGTACAGTAATTCAATTAGCATTTGCCCATCATTCACTGGCTCTTGTCCATGCCTTTGTTTCTGAGGAACCCGAAAAGACAAGATGCTTTTCTTAGTTAATGCCCAGTGTAATTAGTCTACATTGAAACATTGATTTTACATTAAGGAAGACAAATGCTAATGTATTGGTATCTGAAAGTTGTTTTTATAAAGACTGGCGGCTTTCAGATAAAAAGACAATGTATTGTCACTGCACTGTCACAGCTATGCAAGCCTTGCATGTGTGTTGTTTCTGCATTTTTAGCATGCACTGCAGGGAGCCTGAGCCCTCATGTGCTGCAAGAGACCAGGGTAGCAGCTCTGTGTCTGGACTACATGAGCCTGCAGCTTCTCTTCCCTCCACATCTGCACCTATCATATTCCCACCCTCATTTTACTCATGTTTTATAACCACAATCTTTTCTTTGGAAATTGGCAGAATATTTTAGTGGTGTAGCACCAGCTCTTTTCACGGAGTTTGAATCCTTTTGTTACTTCAAATAAGTTTATATATTGGATCGCTTGCTAATATTGAAAAAAACAAGCAAGAAAGAATTGAATCAATGGATTTGATAACTTACATTCTGCTCTTTCCTTGTGTGTATGTGCATGTGTATTATGCTCTGGGATAAATGTGAATTAGTTTTGCATTCATTTATTAAAATTAGATTATTTTATTGGGATATTTAATGGTTAATACAAAAACAAAATTCTCTAGATCAACAACTCATAATCAATAAAGTGCAATGAGTAAGATATACAGTGAGTGTTTAAATTTTAAAAATTGTTACAAAAGGAGATGCAGTTTCACAAATCTGCATCATCATGCCACTTCCGGAGCAGTTCTGAGGTTGTTGGCGAGTGTCTTTTCAGGTGGACAGAGCACAGTGGACGCCGAGGGCTGCCACCCAGCAGGAAGGCAGCTCGCAGCATGTCGGGGTAGCCTCATGTGTCTCGTGCAGCGGACCTGGCACCGTGTGACTCTTGTTCTTTCCAAATGTTGAACAATGGTGAAAGGTGAAAGGTGAAAGTTGTAAATGGATTTAGGCCACAGATGCACCTGTTACATCACAGATAATGACATTTGTAGCACCTGCTTCTTCAAAAAAGAGAATGGTAATTGAACACCGATTGGTAATGATGTCTTGTACTGAGCTGTTTCCTAAAAGTGAAGCATTCGCTCTACTCAGCGACTACGCAGACTCGGACGGCGTTCTTACGATGTGCGTTTTGAGGAAATGATGGTGAGCAGAAGTCTGTGTGCCGAACTCCCAGGTTTACCGAGCAAAGCCAGTCTACAGACACAAAGAGCTGCGTTTCACTGACTCTTACTCCAGGGAAACTGCACGTCATAATCAACGGTCGCGAGCATTTACATATTAATCTACGTATATGGAGCAGACGTGCAATATTTGAATAATTCTGCCTCACTTATTTCTTTAAAATAGTGATTTCATGGCAGTGCTGGAAAATTTCTATTAATATTTTGCTATTATTTCCCTTTGCAAGATAGAAGGAATACTGTATTATCACAAATGTTTTGTGGCCAAAATGTCTCATTTTATCAATAGATGAAAATTCAATAAATTATATATTCTTTAAAAACAGCAACTAAATAAATCATACTAGAAAATATAACCACAATAAAAAATTATTCCACATTAGCAATTGGTTGGGAAATATGAAAATAGGGGAAAAGGGTGATTGTTGCCAGAAAGAATGTGAACGATCCAGTCTGTGGGGTTGGGGTAAAAGATAATATTATATTTTACACTCATACATACGCTGGCTTGTAAATAACAGTATAACGAATGGACTTCCTGGCTACATAATCCTACACTTTCTCTTCTGCTGCTCTCTGTGCAGCGAGGCTAACACTATGCTTCTTGACTCCTGTCTGTCCACTTCTCACTTCAAGTCTGAGTTGTGACCCTTTTCAGTTTTATCCGAGTGAAATATCACATGGTCTTTGCCAACATAGTATCATAACTAATCGGTTTAAATTATTTACATCATTTTCTTTTCCGTTGACATGGAATGGCAGATATTTCTTTTATTAGCATTTTGCTTTCCATGAAAATGAGGACGTCAATACCAGCAAGTTGGTATTTACAGGAGTGACCAAGAATAAGTGCAAGAACCTTACTAAGTTGTACTGTAAGAGGTAAGATATAAAATTATTCAGTTATTAAGGGTAATCTATATTGCCATGGTAAATAAAACCATGACATCCATATCTTTTCAGAATTTATATATAATATACTATTAAAGTGAACTGTAAATAGTACTAATACATAAGGAAGCAGGTACATTTAAATCTTTCAGTTTATGATAATAAATTATATTACAAATATCATTGTAATTTTCACATCACAAAAGATAAGCCCTATCAAAATACCTGCAAGTATATAAATTCCATTCTAAAAATATTAGATCTTCATTTCTGACATGGTGGACACAGTTCTAGGTGAGAATAGTAGATGTGTTTAAAAAGTTGTAAACTTTGGTGCTAGAGAAACACCTGAAGCAACATTATTTTTAGAAGTGGAAAGTCAGATGGAAATTTTGTTTCCACTACCCCTCGTTTTGTAGTTTTGGTTTTGAGAACCAATTTCACTTTGTAAAACCTTTCTTGTATAATTATAAACCAAGAGTAACCATTGCTTATCTCACAGAACTCCATCATTATAAATTTATCATGAAAATACACATTGTATTTTCATGCAAATACTCTCTGACACACATGCTATTATTTTTAAAGTCAACAATATGTATTTAAATTAAAAATATACCATAGTAAATCTGACACCAGGTCTGACTTTTTTACAGTTACTCATGAGCTATGTCAATGTAGGCATGTTATTGAATGATTAATAATATTACCTGGCAACTATTAACCAGGATGTTGAAGACCTACATTTTCTTCTCAATCTTTTCTAGAGGCATTGTTTGTCTTTATGATGATTATCCACTCACAAGTACTTTCTTCAGGGCCTCAAATTTGGAAAGACAATGGACCCAGTCTTTGACACTTGGTCCCTCAAATCACTGCCATGACTTGTGCAGGAGAAAGTAAGTAAAAGCTAGACAATGTCTGCTCTCCCATGCCTTCCTGCTCACCTCTCTAACTCAGTAACTTGAAACAGAAGCTACACATCAATTTATTTAAGAGCAAAATGATTTGATGTTATCAGCTTAAGGGCATCACATTTTCAAAGCTCCATTTTACATATAGTGGCTAATGCTGGAAATAACCTTTCTGAAATTTATAGGATATAGCTCTGTTTCATTATTTTTACTCCTTATAGGTGTAGCTCTTGAAAGCTAATCTGAAATGTTCATTAGTATCTCCAGAAGCATTGTTTTTCTCTTAGATATTCTTTAATTGGAATCCTGGATAGAGATAATAATACCTTTCTGCTTGAGCTTGAAATGATTCCCTTTTCAGCCTTTTGTGTGAGATTTCCGCTTCTCTGTACAAACTGCAATAATGTATTTATGAAATCCGTATCATTTTTGAAAAGCTAAATATAGCAAGAGCATTGCAGGTGTGTCTGGAGACTGCTTCCCTGTCCTGCGTGGCAATGTTAGGGTTTAGGATAATCAATTATTGCTCTCTCAGGTAAAGCAAAAATGCTGAAGAGCCCTTAAAGTCTCAGCAGGAGTAATTTTACTTACAATGAAGGAAATTACATCCACTATGGACATCAGTCGCTTTGCTACAATTCCTCTAAAAATATAGATCGTGGAAAGGGGAACTGTACTTAAAAGAAACAATGTTTAGAACCTGAACAATAAAGCATCCCAGCTATGTTTTAAAAATTAAAATGGTGTTTTCTTTAATGTTTGCTTCTGACTGGTGTTCAGTGGGGACCATGTCAAATGTATGGAGCATATTAGAAACAAATATACTCTACCTTTAACTGGAAATCACAGCACTGAATTGGTTTCCACATATGATACTATTGCAGATTTGGAGATTTATTCATTAATTGTTTAGTATCCTGTTGTAAGAATAATTAATGCTTTCTTCCTGGACTGTCCATCCTCAATACTTGCTGAGTAATGCATTCTCAAGGGGAAATTCAGTCTCACAGATGTGTTACTAAGTTTCCTAATTGAGTAGACAGACACCTCAAAGTACTCTGCTCCCTATAGGTTATAGATAATTTGCTTAGGAAAGAAAGGATATCTAAGTAACAAAGATTTATAATGAGAGTACTAAGGTAATGTTGTACTAAACTAATAGTCCTGTTTGATAGCCTGGTGCAATTTAAATTGAAGTGAGACTCTTAATAGATTTAGAAGTCAGTAACTTCACCCCAATTCTCAGACAAGATGTTCACGTTGAAATGCTATGCCATTTTGAAGGTTTATGGCATTTATGAAGCTCATAAAACTGTAGAGCCAGAAAATATCAAACAAATTTTTATAAAACCAGCCTCCAGAAGCAATTTAAAATGAAACTGCCTTGGAGATTTTTTTGAAGACATAAGAGAGCCAGAAAAGAGGTTAAATGGAGGTTCACTCGCCCCTTGACTCCTCAAAAGTCATGGCTCCGGGGGCCGGGGATATAGCTCAGTGGTTCCGGCGCCTGTCTTGCAAGCGCAAGGACCCGGGTTCAATCCCCGGTAACCACATAACGATACTGGGTGTGGAGACTCACCCCAGCAGCAACCAGTACCACATACCAGTGCCGGGCGTGGTGGCTCACGCCTGTAATCCCAGCACTTGGGAGGCAGAGGCAGGAGGATTGCTGTGATGTGAGCTGGAGGCTGAGCTCAGGGCCAGCCTGAACCACAAAAGCGAGACCCTGTCTCAAAAAAACCTTAAAAAAGAAAAAAAAAGTCATGGCTCCGTTTCTGCCCCATCAGTCTTCAGGTTTGATTCCTCTCTCTAGCATCTTTGAAAGTAAGTTATTTCTTTGAAAAGTGCATTTAGAAGTGAGGCTGCTGGGCTGGGGATTTAGCTCAGTGGTTCCAGCGCTTGCCTTGCAAGAGCAAGGGCCCAGGTTCAATTCCTGGGACCAGATACAACAATACTGGGCGTGGAGACTCATGTCCACCACCAACCACACCCACAGAGCCTGGCGTGGGGGCTCGGGAGGCAGAGGCAGGAGGAGCTGTGAGTTCGAGGCTCACAAAAAATGAATAAATAATAGAAGTGAACGTTTTGCCTAAATATTGTGCAGTTGCTTCTTTGTTGAGTGTTCCGCTGATTGCGTTCCATACCATCAGAGTAGAAACCTGGAAGGCAGAAGTTGGGCATTACAGAGAAATTCACATTCATGTGTGGAAGACACGCTTAGTTCATGAAATTAAAGAGTGATTTTTGGTTTTATTGTAATATGCATTTTATTTGCGAGAGGTAGGTACTACATTGCCAAAATTTATCTGCGTTGCTAAAAACATGATTTGTAATATGTGAGTATATCATTTCACGAAGGAGACAAAATAAAAAGGTATTTCAATATGAACACATGTCCTAGCCCTATTTACTGAAAAAAAATAATTTCTATGTGTTAAATGTCTTATAATAAATTAATAAGTCAATGTATACATTCAAAAATGGAATTACAAATGGTAGATTATAAACATTTCAGGGAGAATACAAAGTTAAACGCAAAGATAAAACATACATTTTGGCCCAAATGGGCTACTATAACGTAACACCACAAACCGGGCGGCTTGTGCCGAGCAGGTGTACTTCTCCATCTTCAGGAGTCCTGCGCTCCGGTGCTGGTCGGTGTGCGGGTAGGCTCAGTGTGGCCGTCCCTCCCGCCTCGCAGCCTGATGGCTTCTCCTCTGTTCTCACATACGGTCAGGGACAAAGCGTGGCCTTCTGGAGTTTCCCCAAACCGGACATTACCCCAGTCATCTGCCTAAGTAATTCGACCGCCTCCCCAATCTGCTCACCTGAGCACACCACGTAACTGAGGAAGGTTCTTTCAGTATGTGAGTTTTAGGAGACTACCGCGGGCCACCTAGCAGGGCCTTCTTCAGGATGATATTGCCTTTGTTCAGTGGGGCATTCCTAGCTTTGTTGAGATGTAATTGAGAAAACTTTATGTATTTAAGATGTACAGCGTGCTTTGATATTCATATACACTCTGGAATGATTACTGCAACTACTCAATTTATTATATCCATCCCCACATACACTTACCATTTTACTGTGGTAAAGTATATAACATTCACTTTCTTAGTAAATTTCTAGGACGTGATACATCGTTAACTCTAATCACAATGTACTACATTTTTCACAACTGATATATTGTATAACTTGCTCTTACCTTTTTATCCAAAATCTCTGCTTTTCTTATATTTCAATCCTAGATCACAGTTTTTCTACACTAATGTTTTCGTGAGTTTAATTTTTTTTAGATGCTATCTATAAATGACCCTGGAAAAGATTTACCTTTCTGTATCTTGGGTATTTCATATGGCATAATATCATCCAGGTATATATATATATATATATATATATATATATATATATATATTCATATATATAACATATATATATAACGTATATATATGTTCAAATATATATATACATATATATGTTCATATATAACATATATATATATATATGTTCAAACCTCAGTATTTATTCTTTTTTATGGCTGAATAATATATCATTGTGTATTTGGATCTGTACATTTTCTTTATCTCCCCTTATATAAACAGATATGAATATTATTAATATGTCTTGGGTACTGGTACTTGCACTATTATCAAAATTGGAGTATAGATATTTGCTTGATAGAATGACTTTATCTCCCTTACAGATATATACCCAGAGTTGGATTGCTGGATAATATAATGAATGAAATGAATATCTCAGTTTAAAAAAATCTTTAAGGGAAATCTTCACAGTGTTTTCTATAACTTAAATCTGAAAAATACATGTTCCTTTTTCTCCACATGCTTATCCACAGTTGTTGCAATTAAAATTGTGTTAAGATATACACTTAAAAGGTGTCAGGTGAGGGCTTCTTCTGGTTTTGGTTTTTAAGTCCCTGGAGATTGCTGGTGGAGACCATCCCTGATACATTTTTTGGACATTTGTATATCTTCTTTGAAGAAATGTTTCAGCCCTTTTGCTGATATTTAATTTCATTTCTTTGTTTGCTGTGGAGTTGTACAAGTTTCTTCTGTATTTTGGAAATAAAATCTTTATAGAATATATAGTTTATGACTGCTTTTCCCATGTCTTTGGTTGCTTTTTTACTTTGTGCATTATTTCTTTTCCTGAACAGAAACTTTTAATACATGACAGTATCTTTACTACCTTTGTTTTTGTTGCTTGCAATTCGAGTTTCACACCTGTGAATGATCATTATCTGGAATGAATTTCATAGTTCCTCCTCTGTTACTTTTCTCAGTAGTTTTAGTGTTTTTAACTTTGCATTTCTGCCATTACTTCATTTGAAGCTTACTTGTATATATAGTGAGATAAAACTCAAGCCTCGCTTGCCAGCCTGTTGATATCTGGTTTTACAAACACCATTTCTTGAAGAAACTACACTTACTTTGCTATGTGTTCTGGGTTGCTTTCTCAAGGATTGCTTGAATGAATACTTGTGGATTTGTTTCCTGTCTTTCTATTCTGTTCACTGTCTATGAATTTCTTTTTATCCAGTAACGTGATAGCTTTGAAATCAGAAAGAGCAATGCATCTCTCTTTGCTCTTATTTCAACAGATTGCTTTTGCTATTCAGGCCTTTGTGGTTTCAGGTGAATTTTAGGTCATTTCTTTTCTATTTCTGTGAAATATGCCACTGGATATAGGATATAAATTGCTGTAAATATATAATGCACTTCAAGTCATATGAACATTTTGGCAATATATTTCCCAACTCATGAATACCAGTATACCTTTCCACTTATGTGTACCTTTTTTAATTTCTTCTACAAATGTTTTACAATTTTCAGTGTAGAGAGTTTTCACTTTACACTTACATTTGTTACTATATGTTTCTTCTTATTTAAGGTTATTTTTTTAATTTTGTTTTTGAATAGTTCCTTATTGGCTTATAGAAACACAATTAGTTTTAGACAGTGATTTTATATCCTTAAACTTTACTGATTTTTAAGAACTAATCTTAATAGTTATTTGGCTGAAAATTTGGGGATACCTATGTATAAATATATGTCAAGTCTAAACAGAAAATAATGACTACTTTCTCTCTGAACTGGATTCCTCTTATTTATTCTTGCATAGCTACTTTGGTAGCCCATGCAGTACTCAGAGAAAGGGGGGATGCAAGGGTGGGCATCTTTGTCTTGTTTGTTTCAAGTTAAAGGCAGCCTCTCAGTTTCATTTTGGGTTTTATCTGTTGAGTGTGATATTATCCGTGAGTTTAACATATATGGCCTTACTGACTGAGAATAATTTCTCAAATTCATTTCTTAAATTTTTGCTTTCTTTAGTGTTGGGGAACCAGGAGCCTTCACCCTGAGATACACATTCTGATTTTCATTTTTAATTTTTATTTTGAGACAAGTTGTACTAATTTACTGAATTTCTCAAGCGTCTTAAGTTATCCTAATAGAAACGATATCAAAGGACGTAAATGTGTTTCCTATATCTATTAATACAACCATACATTTTGTTGTTCACTGACTGATGTGTATATTTGAAAACATTCCACAATCCCTAAATGTAAATTACCTTATTGTAGTACGGACTTTCCTGTCATTGTGCTGCTCAATATGATGTATCATTGAGGATTTGCACATCTGTGTATCGAGAATGGTGCATATATGTTTCTTTTCTTGTGATCACTTTTCCTAGCTTTGACATTAGGTAATACTAGCCTTATAAAACCAGCTTTGAAGCGTCTTTGATTTTTCAAAGACTTTAAGAATTATTATTATTTTTTTTAATTATCTTTATTGGTACATTAAATATACACATCATGATTGCACTCCATAATGGGGATTTGTACCAGTATAAGACACATCTTAATTCTCATTCTTTCCCATAGCCCCACCCACCCTACCACTCCCCCCATATATATAAAATTTGTTTCCTTACTTTTTTGTTACAATCTCAACATTGTCCCCTTTCACCTTATTTTACATTGAGCATTTTCTATTTCACAATATATAACATACAATGCTAGGACTCATTTAAGAATTATTATTAAATGTTCTTCAAATCACTGGTAGACTTCAACAATGAAGTAATTAATAAATGCATAAATTCAATCTCTATACTCTACTGACCAGTTAACATTTTCTGTTTCTTCATGATTAAGATGGTAGTTTGAGTGGTTCTACCTTTCTTCTAAATTATCCAAGTTGTTTTTAGGTAATTGTTCATTGTTGTAATCACACTTTGAATGTCTAATAGTATCAACCATAAGGCCTCTTTTTCCTTTGCTTTTTCCTTTTGTACACAGTTTGAATTTAGCATTTCTTGCACAGTCACTGTAGAAAGCTGATAAATTCTCATCATACAAAGCTTATGACATGAAACTCCCCACAAGGACTACAGCTATTGTTAGCTGCACAAAACAATATCACAGAAATTAAGAGAGAAAAGTAATTTGAAAACAAAGTGACAGTGGAGGCGTTGTACTGTGTGTTTTTCCAAAGCGTGAAGTTCATAAGCTTGAAAACAGTCATTTAACATAAATGTACACTTTGCCTAATAACCTCAGTCCCGGACACTAATCTTCAGCCATCTTTTTATGTTTCCCTCTCCTTTCTTCTCATTCAGGCTCTGTCCCTGTCATTGCCCTTCTCCTTTTCTCCCTATTTTGAAAGAAGCTCTCTATTTTATAGCTGGCTTTGAATTCACTCTGCGCCCCAGGCTGGCTTCCCGAGTGAGCAGGTCTTCACCACCACACCTGGCTTCTGCCTCCTTCCCATGGCGGCCCATTGTTTTTTGTTTTATTTACTAAAGTCTTCAAGATTGTCAGTCAGCCTCCCTAAAGGTTTGTTAGTTTTGTTTAACTTTGTAATAAACTCTATTTCCCCAATTTCTGCTTCACTTAGTTCTGCTATGATCAGTAATGTGTCCTTTTCTTGTACTAAATTTGGTCTCAATTTGTTATTTTTCTATTTTCTTGAATAGATAATTGGAGATTCTTCTTTTTTTCTTTTATGTAAGAATTTTCCAGTAGATCCTCTTTCAGAGAAGCGCTCACTGTTCCCCTAGATTGGGGTGTGCATTGCTATATTTTCACTTTCTTAAAACAGTTTTGGTGTTTTAACTTTGATTTCTTCTTCATGTTATTGGCTGAAAAATGATGGACTGTCTAATTTTTACCTATTTTTGAATTTTCTAATTTTCCTACAATTATTGGTTTCTATTAATTTCACTGAAGTCATAAAATGCTTCAAATTCTTTAAATTTTACATATTTAAAGCTTTTTTGGGACCTCATAAGGCTTATTTTGATAATTCTTTCACTTACATTTCTACAAGGGTTGGATAAAAGTGTACATTTGGTCTAAATAGTACTTCAAATCTGGTATATCCTCATTGATTTTCTGCTTGTTGACTTACTCATTACTAATGTATGATATTAAAGATCTTTACTATTAGTGTATTTTCCTATTTTTCCCTTCCTACTGGTTAATATTTTTATATTGCTCTCATGACATATATTTATTTAAAAACTTGTGATATCTTGATGAACTTTGCAACCTGTTACAGTTTTAGAGCTAAAAAATCTATTTTATCTGACGTAAGTGTTGCTTCTTTCTTTTAGTTGAGATTTTAAAATTTTCATCTTTTCATTAACATTGAAGTATATTTTCTTTCCTTTGATTTTTCACTTGTGTGTCCTTAAATGGGAAGTATAATATCCTATAGCTGTAAGATAGTTCAGTTTTATTTTCATGGTTGTTAAATTTTTGTTCAATTATTTTTGTCTATACACTCTTCTCGTTGAGGAAACTTAATCCACTTACACTTACGATAATTATTCATAAGCTAGGATCTAGTGTTGCCATTTTGTTAATGGTGCCTGGGTGTTTTGTAGATGTCTGCTCCCCACCTCCTCTGCTGCCTTATTTCTGGGAATCATTTATCTGGTGGTATGCTGCGCTTTCTTTCTGTCCACATTTTATGTTTCTGAAATAATTTTTTGTTTGTTTTTGGTTGCCATGTGGTCTACATAAAATGTAGATCTAATGGTCTATTTTGGTCAGGTAGAAACTTAAATTAGATTATACTGCAAGTTCTAAAGTTGTAATTTCTCTCTTACATTCTATATTTTTATGTCTCAACTTTCATCTTTGCATGTCATATGAAATTGTTGCAATTATTTCAATATTTTCATTCTTTCACATTAATATTAGAATTTTATGTAATTTATACACTAAGATTAGGTAAGAGAATTTTCTGAATTTAACCATTTATTTCCACCAGTAGCTTTGTGCTTTCATGACCTTTAATGTTTCTGGAACGTGTCCTGATTTTTCAGCACTGAGACCTTCAACATTCTTTTTTTTTCAATTGAAATCTTTACTGGTACATTACATATACACATCATGATTGCACTACACAATGAGAATTTGTACCAGTATAAGACACAACTTAATTCTCATTTTTTCCCATAGCCCTACAGACCCTACCACCCCCCCATATACATAAAATTTGTTTCCTTTCTTTTTTTGTTATAATCTCATTCTTGAAAGCAGATCTGGAGATGCTTAAGTCCATGTGCTTCTAGTTCTCTGAGGAACTTCGTATCCACTTCATGTCTCCAGTTTTCTGAGTTGTCAGGAGTTTTTTCCTTCAATGTTTTGAACATATCCCTCTATTCTTTGTAAGTTTCTGCTGAGAATTATGTTGATGAACTTGTAATAATTTTTCTCTTTCTCCTCCCAGAATTTTGTCTTTGATTTTTGATAGTTGGCAAGTATAACTGATATGTTCTTTAGGATAAATTTGTAAAATGTTGACCTTGGTATATCTGAATGCTCATAGTTTTCCACATTAGGAATATTTTTTAGCCGTCTTTTAACTGAGCCTTCTGGCTACTCATTCTTCTTATTTCCCTTAATGACTCCATAATAAAATGTCTCCTTTCTTGGTGACATTCTCCAGCTTTCTTCACTCTTCCTCCTTCTTTCTCTATGATTAAATACGTAAATCGCACCTTCTTAAAGTTTTTCGTTTAATTAATTCAGCTTTTGTCACTCAGTTTTTTATTTATTTCACACATTCTTCATTTCTCGAGTTTTTGTTTGATTTTTATTTCTCTATGTTAAAGCTAGTTTTATTACTTATTTTTCTTTTATTATTTTTCTGTTTATTATTTGTCTGTGTTCTCATCTCAGTTATTGATCTTAAATGCAATTATTTTGAATTGCTTTTCGAGTAGTTCATCAAATTCCATTCCCTCGTGACTGGATAATGTAACACTACCATTGACCTTCTGGAATACCATTTAAAAATTCTTCCGTGCTTCTTGATGATCCTCCTGATCGCTCTCCCAAAGCTAGGTGAGGCCTAAGAACCCCTGGGTTTTGCTTTTCCTAGAAGAGCGTTAGCAGATCTCGCCCCACACTTGGGGCTTTGAGCGGGGCAGCCGTCTGTGGGCACCTTAGCTTAGGCCCAGTGACAGCATCTGTAGGGCCGACCTGTGGGGAGGGCAGAGTTTGAAGAGTCTGTGCAACGGGCAGGGAGGGCGTGGCCCACTGCGAGGCACAAATAGGGCTGAGAAACAGACCTGCAGTGTCCCCCAGCGTCATCTGCGTCGGTCACCTTAATTTCAGGGCACGATGGGCGCAAAACAGCAGTGGGCCTGGGAAGCAGTGTCCCTTGCGCCTGTGTCCAGATGTGCTGCCTGGGCCGGGGCGGAGGCAGGGCCCAACAGTGATTCCCTCTTAGGCGCGCACCTGCTCCTGGGCCGTCCATCTGGCCGCAGGGAAGTGTCCCTGCACCTGTTACCCTGCGCAGTTACTGCAGCTGACCGTGTGGGGCAGAGGTCAAGAGATAACTCCTGTCTAGTATCACTTTCGAAAATGTGTCTAAGAGTATGTGATTGTGCTAGTTATTGCTTCTATCTGGTGGTTATTATAAAGTAAATAATGGACGTATCTAAAGGATTCTCAATACTATACATGAACATATTTCAAATTACCATTGAAGGTAAATACTGCTTTCTTTCATTCGGTTAAAGTTTTGTTGCTGTATGCAACTACTTTTGGGGTTTTGCTGGATTAGGAATTTAAGAGTTATGGGATTTTCACTACTCTATTTGAAATTTTCTTTAATGTTGTTACATTGTGTTGTAGCAATTTCTGCAAATATCACAAAGTGCATTTACTTATAGCATCGATATTGCTGTATCTTTAAACTAAACCTTCTCATTTTTCTATAATGTAATGTTTTTATTTTGCTTACACACTGCTACTTGGAAAGCTCAGTATATTTCCCTGTGTGTATTATACATAGCTGTTATTCAAATAATATTTTGTGAAATTGATGATACTGCATGGCATATAATTTTGAATTTAGCATACAAATTAATCCAAGTTTTACAGAAATGCTTTGCTTTGTTTCCTGGCTGGTTCTGCCATAAATTGGATTTTTGATTTGCCATGAAAAATGTAATTTAAAGGAAATTCTGATTTCCAGAAAATTACTTACTCCACATGACATACTTAGGATTCAGACAAGCCTGAGGTTATGTGACTCAGGAGTAGGCAGGGCTTGAAAAAGTATTTTCTGAGGTGAATACATGCTCACACAAGACAGGCAAAGCTTTATGATCAGATATCTCAAATGATCCAGATACTATTTAGCTTGAATTAAAAAAAACACAAAAGCAAAACAGTCCACATTTACATTAAAGAGTATTTATATAAATATTTTACAGCTTCAATAAGATATATTCTAGCTAAGATGTATTTCCATTTATGAACTTTGCTGTCTACACTAATGTGAAACTATACATGCATGAGTGTGCTTATTCACTTAAGGCGACTCCTCAAAAATCTCTACTTGGGGCTGCAGCTGTGGCTCAGTGATGCTATCACCCACCTGGAAAGCACAAGGTTCTAACTTTCACCCCCGGTTCTGGAAAAAAGAAAATTTCTTCATTGATAAAAATTACTTTAAAATTTTACAACATATTTAACATGATTTTCAGAGTCACAGCATTTTATACTTTGCCTGGTTTTTACTGCCAAAATGTCCGTTGATACTTGAGAGTAAGCACCACTTCCATCATCTCTTGAACAGGAAACTGATCAGGTGTCGAGAGGTGACTGACAAGGCGACCGGAAGGTCTGAGCTTAACGTGTCTTGTGGCCATTGATCGTGTTTCTTCTGTTATTTTTCTTACTGATTGCTGCAATAAAATGGTGCATATGTGTATTATGTATATTAAATATAGTCCATTCCAGAACTCTCAAAAACATTACATATGAGTTATTCTTAATCCCCCACATACGTCGTTTTATTCCTAGCAGAATGACTGGAATAAAAAAGAGAATTGACATTTAATGAGTAAGTGGATAAAAGCAAGACAAAATTACCAATTAAATAATCAGTGAATTAAATTCAACAGGTTGATGTCCTATTAGTTGATATAGGAAACAGAATTACTTTATCAAAGTTCCTTTCCCCCCCCTATATTCTTTTTCTTTCAGCAAAATTTAAGGTATAAGTTATTTATATAAAGCTGAGCCAAGTACTCGATAAAACTGACTACCACAAATTTCAGGCATTCTTCAGTTACTGGAATGAAAGCTGGGCTTGGGGGATAGTTTTCCAGCTCATAAAATTTTCTACCTTTCTTTTTTGATGGTTGTAGCACACAATTTTGTTGAAGTTCTTTGAGATTGTGAGGATTTCTAACACATTTATATCATTTATTCTAAGAAGGAAAAGGGCAACACAACATACAACATAAAACTAGTATTGAGTCTTGGATATTTTTTCTTTGAGAATACTGCACAAGTAAAAATATTTCAAATTTTGAGGACACAGTTTTTCCTCTAGTGTAGCATTTTCATTACTGAGTTTAACGAAGCTCTGGTCTCCCGCAGTTTTGATAAAATGCGAGGATTTGTGAGCAAGTTCACTGAATTACATTTAGGTGTGTTCTCATCTTGCACAGCAGCCTTATTAACAATTCAAGAAGCAACTGCTCAAAAAGTCATGGAAATCTAACCCTACTCCCCTCAAGTACACCAACACTTTTGTTTTATTTCCTTGTTTTTTGTTTCATTCATGGTTTCCAGGCATTACTGATTCTGGGAACACAGCCTCTGAAGCACTACCCTGGCTTTCTTGTATGAAAACAACCTCAAATAAAATCAAAAACCATAGAACTGAGTCCTAAACTTACCAGTTAAATTAGCTCCACAGATGTGATCAGGATGCTGTATTTCACTGGATTTTAGCCATTTTATGGAAATTTTAGAATGAACTCAGTTTTAAAGAGGAAAGTGTTTAAAATTGTTTCTTGGAAAGTGAGTTATAAATAAATGGAGAATACAAATGACTTACTGAAAGATGTACTTACATTCAAAGTTATGCTCATTTTGGTAAAGGAGAGTCTTCTAATTATCCTTTTATCTGTGTATTTAAGGACATAACTTTTATAAAATTCATGCAAACATATTTACACAAGATTTCAGTATGCAAAAATATATGTATCTGTGAAATTTTTTATGTTGAACCCAGCAAATGTGGGTAACATTGGGAATATGTGGAAAGAATAGTACAAGCATAGTACAAATCTGAATGAGAATTCACTTTAGTAAAGTTACCTAAAAGGAAGAATGTACAATTGTGTAATGTATAATTTAACAATGTATTGGATCTTTAAAATAACCCAGTTTGTGTTTTTATATTGTTCGTGTGTCCCCTTGTATAATTACTCTGAGGTTTTAAAATAATTAAGCCAGATATTAGTTGCCCCGGTGAACAAAACCATTATTCCATTTGATTGCAATAAATCAGTCTTGTAGATGGCATTAATAAAATCCTTTGAACAAGAAAATGTCTCCTTTAAATTTAGCAACACTTTTTCTAAATATGTTCTATATTTGGCCTTTTTAGGATCAGCTAAAATTATTATTAGAAATGCAGCTTTTTAATCTCCTTCTCAGTTACAGAATATTAAAAGATAAATCTTTAGAGACTAAAAATAGAGATGCTGCATATTTAACAGGAAACTTCACAAATTATTTGACTCACGTGTGCTGAAATTGAATATTGTCTTATTAGTTGATGAGATCTCCAACTGAGAATTGAGATTGAGAATAATTTTAGATAACAAAGTCATAAAATTTTTCTTTCCATGAAATCTTTTTTTCATAACAATGTGTTAAGTATTCTCTGTGTAAAAAATAGAAAATTCACAGGTAAGTGGATACACTTGGACATAAATGTGGAGAAAAGGTACAAACTTATTAGTGGTTAGATTAATGATAGTTAAAATAAAATTTAAAATACAATGATAATACTTCTGTGGAATACGGAGGGATTTATTGAAATATAGTAGTTATAGTCCTTTTGGAAAATTATTTGGCATTGTCTATTAAAACTAAATTATTTTTATACCTTGAACCAGAAATTTTACCCTTGACTTTTTTCTTAGAAATCAAAATATCAGTAATTAAGAATAGCTAATCAAAACAATGTTCAAATTTGACAAAACTTGGAAATAGAATGCCTTTGCATTAATTGCTATTCTGTCATTTTAGTGGAATAGTGCATAATGCTTAACTAAATTATGCTAGTCGAACTGGCAGTAGTTCTATAATTTGTTAATCAGTTCTGTAGATGAATGAGACTGTGTCTCCAAATGCAAAATAAAAGAAGGCTGAGGTTGGAGATCAGAGTAAAGGTCCTGGGTTTGATCTTTGGGAGAGATGAAAGGAGGAAGGAAAGAAAGAAGGAAGAAAAGAAGGACAGAAGGAAAAAGGAAAGAAGGAAAGAGAGAGGGGGAGGGGGAGGGAGGGAAGAAAGCGAGGAAGGGAGGGAAGGTTTGGATGGAGGGACAGAGAAAGAAAGACAGGAAGGAAAGAAGAAAAGAAGAAAGAACTAAAGTGAGGGGAAGGAAAGAAGGAAAGAGAAGAGAACAGAGTGTACATACTAATCATAAAGAAGGTACCAGAGGAATAAAAAGGAAAATGCTACCTTAACATGTATGAAGTTCTGCATGAAGTAATGTTAGTTAGGATAAAATGTTGTATGTGTGAGTGTCATTTACAAATATACCCATTCTCATTACAATTTCTCCAAACACCTCATTTCTGATTTCTGATTCTTATCCTATCATACTTGTCACCATCTCTGCAGTTCTGAATATCTTTTCTTGAGCTTCTTGACAACTACAGTTAATATTGCTACGTGACACTGGACAGAAAGGCAGGTGGGTGCAAGTCTTCTGGTGCGTCCCCGTCTACCTATTCACTGGACCTGAATCTTGATTCTTTTGGATCTCCCACGAAGTCACAGAGATCAGGCCAGTTAAATGTTCTGAATCCACTCCTGGTATCAAGGCCGCCAGAGCACAGCAATGAAAGACAGACAAGGGGGAGGACTTCAGAACTGTGTCAGAAAGTGACAAGGACAATGGGAAGTAAGTTGGAGGTGAGGAGTGTTTTGAAGAGAGTTGTGGCCATCTTCCCTTTTACTGGAATAAAGTTTAAAATTATATATATGAAATTTATGAACACTTTATTTTCTTTTCTAAAAATTAGAAATAGAAAATCAGTATAATCAATATATATGTTTTATGTCATAATACTTGACATTAACACATTCGATGGAATATTAGTTTATAAAATGAACAATCATGCTTTCCATCATCCCTCATCTTTTAAGAATACTCTATTTAAAAACTTGGGAAAGCTATCAGTGAATAATAGTATTTCTATTTACTCTTGAAGTACATTCACTGTACTTTCAAGTATACTGGTGACTTACCTTTAATACTTACAACCCACTATCTCCATGAAATAATTACTGTGATCCCAAATATTTATGTACTTCACCATTTCCACTGCAAACCCAATTGACAGAAAAAGCTCCAATTGAATTGAAAAGGGTGATAATTATGTATGAGACAATATGATATTATTAGAATACTTGCAATTTCCTAAAAAATATATTGCATGGATGCTTTTATTAATTTTAATGCATACATTAGGTAAATTATTAGTGAATTAAATATGCAATAACTTATTTCTATACTAAAATCTTGTACATAGACTGAGAAAAACATAACAGTTTGTGGATCAGATTTAAATAATTGTTGTCAGTCTGGATAGGATTAATAGGACTTGTAACCTTTCATTATGTTAAATTATATTATTAACCTTCACCTCACATAAACTTTGGATAATTTCCAATTAATATAAATTGCAAGCAATCTAAAATGTTCCTATTAGAGGCTGGTTAATATTAATAATAGTGGACAAGTGTGATCTTTTCAGCAAATATGAACAGCAAAATTGGAATAAAATTATGAACATTATTTTTCCATAATGCAATTTGCTTTAAGTGGTTTCTGCCCACGAGTAAGCAGTGTGAGACATGATAGATGGCTGTGATTTTAGTGATAAGGGGGCTCTCTAGTTTAAATCTAAGAGGAAATGGTTTTATCTCATGGAGAAAAAAAATGAAAACTTGTCTACATGTAGAGTATATTTGAACACAGGTACATAAGTTATACCACTGTAACTCTAAAGGGATACTTCTTTTGATCCATGTATGGGACAGGAACATTAATTGTTGTATTCCTGCTAAAACTTGAACTTCTTGAAGGGCAGAACCACCCAATGTGTCTCTGTATATTTCTAGAACTGGGGAGAAGTGTCAGTTCCGTAAACAGTCTGCTATAGACAATAGTGGGTACAACGATATGTGTGTGTTCATCTCTACGTCCTCCAATCTCCCTCTTTAAAAGCCAGTTAAGGTTTATTTTTGTAAGCCACAATTTATTGTCCATAAAATGAAGCCAGAGAAGGAGTTATGCCAAATGTCCCTCCAATTATATTCTGGGGAAATGCTTTTTGTACAGTCTAGCAAAA
This sequence comes from Petromus typicus, assembly GCA_004026965.1. NCBI lineage: Eukaryota > Metazoa > Chordata > Mammalia > Rodentia > Petromuridae > Petromus > Petromus typicus. The sequence continues at coordinate 9,205 of PVIR01016688.1, read as the reverse complement.
CCCAACACAACTGCAGGACTCTGTCTGTTAAAAATGCCTTAGTAGCTCATAATTCCAAAAGCTTATTCATTTTCATTGGCATATTTAATATGTACATCAAACCTTTGGATTAAATTTGAGGGTTTACTTTTAGATTCTGACTGACTGGGATTGAAAAATGTTTAATGGACCAAACTCTCATCTGTCAAATAAGTAGAAAACAATTAAATAGAATTCAGTTTCCTTAAATTCTTAACTCCAATTCTTTTGTTGTTACACTAATAATATTCTCATTTTTGTTTCCTATCTTTGAATTGTATTTGTGGACAATAGTATCCACCTTCTTATATTTCTTTATGTTTTTCTGTTTATTTTACATAAGTACAATTTATTTCTTCATCAAACATTGGCTATCATATAACCAGGAACAATTTCTCTTTTTTGTTTCTGTGTATGTGTTCAATTACTAGTTTACTCCTAACAGTCCCCTATATTCACAGATAAGGAATAGAGGCTCACTGGATTAATGTTTGATGAAAATGCTATTTTTACATGGGTCAATTTTATCTGTTTAAATAGGTTTATTTGGAACATTTTCATGGTATTCAAAACTTTGAAACACAAATACAAAGGAACAATTTCTCTTCAAAACATGAAGTGGGCTACAAGGTTATTAAATTAATTTTGATTCAACTGTGATGCAGAATGCAGTTTGGAAGCAGCTGAGCTCTTGTGCTGGCTTCCTTCGCCTGGAATTTGATGGGATCTTTTAGTCTTCTCAGTGCTTTAATGATATTCATGGAAAAGCAGGCTGCATTTTTAAATCTAATGAGGTGTCAGCTTTCTTAGTGACTCATTTTCTCTTTTGTCCTTCACTATTTTCCATTGTCTGCCTTTGAAACAGTATAGACTAACCAAAGCCTAAAGGACTATTCTCAAGAAAGCGTTTAGGAATTTAAATCACTTGGTGAAAATCAGAACTAACATTCAGCATTAATTACAAGGATTAACTTTCTGCAAGTTCTGGATAATTTATTGCATTCAAGAGCTATTGTTCAATCTGCAGAGGATGCTGCCTTCTGCAGGCATGATGCTACCCACTCCTCGCTATCACTACACCATTATTCCCCTCCGCACAGGGCCATGTAGGCGACTAGTGACCAACTAACCTGACTGAGGAAGACACGGATGCCTCAGACAAGAGGAGAACTGCTGGGAAGCATCGGTTCCTTCAGAGACAATGGATGAGCCAACAGCCCCAGCTCTAGGAAAAGTCCACAGATGATTTAAACTAAAATGAAAAGCATAGAATTTTACTCCAAGAGTCATTGCTTCATGGTCAATAGAGTAGGAGAAGAAGGCTAGCACGGACCAGCATGGTGCCAGAGAGAGTTTAACAGACGCCATTTTGAGAAGGAGCTGATGGGCTGGAACAGGTGAGGATACTTACGCTGTATCCTCCCTCAAGAACTGAACAGTGGCTTTTCACAGTGGCTGGGAAGGAGACAGACTAGGACAGGGAGAGGTTTAGACAGAGTCATTCAAACCCCTGAGAAGATCAGATTCAGGCCAGGAAGGACAGAGGGCCTGGCTCTCTGATGCAGTCTGCGTTTCCAGAGTCTGGCTCTCAGATCTGAAGGTCTTGGCCTTGCATCCAGGCATCCACCTGAGCTCCGCGCCACAGCAAACACCCAGAGGAGACAAGTGGTCTGTGTGCTTTCCCAGGTGCCGTGTGAGTGCAGATGAGCCCTGCCTCCAACAGTTGCCACAGCTGGGGGTGTGTAGATGTGGTGTTTGGATCAGAGCGTTCACCTCACAACCTCATAGGCTATAAAGTAGGGCAGGGACTACTCTGCCCTAATCCACTCACTTGCCGGACACCCCAAATCTCCAGGTCCTGAAAGGAAACAACTCATTTGGAAATGCATAGAAATTATTTTTCTTCTGACTCAATTCTTTTTTTCTCTAATGAATTTCTTTTTTTTATTTTTTTTTTTATTTTTTAGGTTTTTTGAGACAGGGTCTCGCTTTGTGGTTCAGGCTGGCCCTCAGCTCAGCCTCAAACTCACATCACAATCCTCCTGCCTCTGCCTCCTGAGTGCTGGGATTATAGGCGTGAGCCACCATGCCCGGCACTGTGGTATGTGGTACTAGTTGCTGCTGGGCGTGGGTCTCCACACCCAGTATTGTTATGTGGTTATCGGGGAATCGAACCCGGGCCCTTGCGCTTGCAAGACAGGCGCCAGAACCACTGAGCTAACTCCCCGGCCCTCTAATGAATTTCTATTTGCTTTTTTTGCTGGTATTGGGAATTAATCTATTTTAGTTTTCCCCTTTCTATTACTATTGTCTATTTCTTTACTGGGTCCTTTTTTCCCCCTCTTCTGTGGCTCTTTTAAAAAATGCATTCCTTTATTATTTTTATTTTTTCCCTGCAGTTTGCTAAATATTTTTTTCTTATTTTCCTTGATACATGTTCTATTTCTTTTAACTAAGACTGTAATTTGCTTTTGCTTCTTAATTCAGCTGCTAAGCCTCCTATCAGCTTAAACGATAATATTAAAGCATGATGAATCTATATGTAGTTAATCAAAGTATGGTTTAATAGTATTCTACTCTTACTGTAGGTAAACTTGTTCTTTTAGTATATATTTACTGTACAAAAACATCTGGCTTGCACTATGATCATGGATTTTGTTTTATTTTAATTGATTTTATTGATACATACACAAAAGAATTAATGATTTTATGCTATTGATATGTATACTATGATTATATATTTATTTTTGTGGTTATACATTGTGCATTATTGGTTCTTAGGGCTTGTCAATACTAAATTTGTACTAGACACTATTACTGTTGCTGATTTCAATGCTTTAGCCAAGGTGACATAACTGTTGTTATCAATTGATTTTCTCTGCATGACAATACCTGAATTACCTGGGAGTCAAAAATAATGCCAAGGCCCAGTCTGGAAGAACTGTATACTGGGCAAAATAAGCTGCAACTTTCTCTCCCAAATAAATGGAAATATTTTTATCCTAGGGCAGTGACTAAGGCTAACAGTTAGATTTATCCACATGATATCTTTGAAAAGTAGTCATTAACTAAAGAGGTCCACGTGCTAACAGCAAAACCAACCACGATAATCAATTCTCCAGCCTCTGTACAGAAAACAAACAAAAATGTGAACGTGAGAAAGCAAGGCTGTAAAATGCCACCAAAGACACTCAGCCCTCCAGAGTTCACTGAGGGTAAGCGACTAGAAGGAAATCGAAGTAACACGCTGAAACAGCTGAGAGGGTAACAGTAAGAGTAACAAGGAGACCAGTCAGGGGTTTGTCAACCGTAAGGAAGACAGAGGATAGTGATCCTAAAGGAAAAAATTATGATCGTGTCTAGAAAAGACATTAATAAAAAAGTCTAGCAAAGCTAACAAAAGCTATGAAGGGGCTGGAGATTTAGCTCAGTGGTTCCAGCATCTGCACTGCAAATGCAAGGTCCCAAATTCAATCCCAGGTATTACATGCCACAGTGCCAGGCGTGGCAGCTCACACCTGTAAACTCAGAACTCAGGAGGCAGAGGCAAGAGGATTTCTGTGAGTTTAAGGTCTGTTTGGGCTACATAATGAGTTTAGGACCAGCTAGAGCTGTGAAGTGAGACCTTATCTCAAAAGAAAGAAAGAAAGATATAAAAATGATGAATGTCCACCATAGAAAGGAATTGCAGTCCATGAAAAAAATTCTAAATAGAACTTTTGGAATCTGAAAAAATGTTGGAGGAAAGCAGCAAATCATTTATACAGGAAAGCCCATCAGAATTACAGTTGGCTTCTCAGTACAAATTCTTTTCTTTTTTTTTTTTTTTAAATGGTCTCTTTTTGTAGTTCAGGTTGGCCCTGAACTCAGCCTTGAACTCATAGCAAACCTCTTGCCTCTCTCTCCCAAGTATGGGGATTACAGGCATGAGTCACCATACCCGACATTGTTCTTCTTTGTGCTTACCAGGGATCGAACCTGGGCCCTTGCACTTGCAAGGCAGGTGCCGAAACCACTGAGCTAAATCCCTGGCCTTCAGTACAAATTCTAAGGGCAACAAGAACATGGAGAAATGTGTTTCAAGCCCTAAGATTAGGCAACTTCCAACCTAGAGTGATACAGTCTGCAAGATTCTTTTTCAAAATTGATAGAGAAATGAAATATTTCCATGAAAGTAAAAACTTAAAGAAATTTGTGACTACAAAAACTTTCCAGAATATCCTAGGAAGAGACTACAGCCCATAACACCAAAACACCCTAATAGCAATTAATTTAAGGAAAATAAAGATAATTTGCAGCAGGAAAATAATACAAAAGTGGGAATAAATCCATATCTATTATTTAGAGTCATCAAAGTGAATAGTCTCAATTAACCACTAGCAGATTAGCAGAATGAATGAAGAAAAAAGATATAACAGTATATTGTACACAAGAAACATCTTTATCCCAAAAGAAATTCATAGAATGAAAACCAAGGATAGAAATAGTATTCAATGCAACAGAAACATTCAAGCAAGCAGAAATAGCTATCTTGTTTTTGATAAACTGGACTTTCTGTCAAAATGGATCAGAAGAAACAAAGGAAGACTCCATATATCAAATGGAGGAATCATTCAACATGAAGTGATAAAAATTATAAACAAATATATACCAAACATACACCCCAAATCATAAAACAAACACAATGGACATGAAAGATCAAATAAATATGAGTACAGTGGTGGAAATGCTCAGTATACCAAATTACTGCAAATAGATATACCAACTAAAAAGAAAGAGACATTAAATAGAAATATCAGATTTGAACTAAACTTTCAAACAGAACAACTTGACAGTTACACACAATATTACACCCAACAATCAAAAGCACATCAGTTTTAGTACCTCATGAAATTTTCCCCAAAGAAGACCACATATTAGCAAACAAAGCATACTTAAGTGAATGTATGAGAACTGAAATTTTATCATGCATACTATCATATAAATGTAATGAAACTAGAAATCAGAGGGAACAGAAATTATGCAAACCCATGGCAATTAAATGACATACTGTTCAATAATCAATGGGTCTCAGAAGAAATTAACAAAGGAATAAACAACTCCTAAAATTAAGTAATTATGCTAGTAGAACACACTCAAACATATAGGAATCAATGAAAGCAGACTTACAGAGATATTTATAGCTCTGAATGTCCACATCAGAGAGGGAGCCCAATAAATAACCTAAATATGTATCTCAAGGTCTAAGAAAACACAAACATTCCAAATCCAAACCTAGTGCAATGAAACAAATTATGAAGATCAGAGAAGAACCCACTGAAATGAAGACTAAAAAATATAAAAGATGAATTAACTGAAGAAATGGTTTTTCAAAAAAATAAATAAACCAGACAAATCTGCTGTCAGTCTTTCCAAAATATGAAACAAAGAATATAAATCAGTGCTATTAGAAATGAAAAATGTACAATCACAATGCACACTGCTGAAATCCATATTATTGTTAACTACTTTACAAAACTGTACACTATTAAAAAGGATAATTCTAAAGAAATGGAGAAATCCTCAAGTGTATGTTACCAAAATTAAACCAAGAAAATGTAAAAGTCCTGAATAATCTAATAATAAGCAATCAAAATAAAGCAGAAATAAAAAGCTACCAATTTTTAAAAGCCCAAGACCTGATAGATTCAATATGAATTCTTCAAAAACTTCAGGAAATATATAAAGGAAGTGTTCCTCAAACTCTTTAGTGTAATCAAGATATCATTATTCTAATTCCAAAATTAAATAAGGATCCAACCAAAAAGACATCGATGGGCAAATATTTCTAATGAAATATTTTCAAGGTCCTCAACAAGATAATTGCAAACAGAATGCAGCAAATAACTAAAAAGTCATATACCACTGCCAAGTAGGCTTCATCTCAGATATGCAAGGATAGTTCAACATATAAAAAGAAAAACTATAATTCGTCATATCAACAGAACCAAAGGCAAAAATCAAATGATTGCTTTAATAGATGCAGAAAATGTCTGACAAAATTGAGGATCTATTCACATTTAAAACCCTGAAGAAAATATGTTCAAAAATCCTACTAAAAGCCATTTATGATATCCTACTATTAGTGTCACATTAAATGGGGAAAACTAAAAGCTTTCCGTCTAATGTTAGGAACAATATAAGGACATTGACTATTATCCCTCCTATTCAACATGGAAACATTAGCCAGAACAATCAGGAAAGAGGAAGAAATAAAATTGATATGTATAGGAAAGGAATAAGTAAATATTGTTTTTAAGGTGGTTTGATACTCTACTTATGAGGCTCAAAAATTCCACAAAAATACACTTGGACTTAATAACAAACTCCAGCAATGGACCAGGGTGGAGGAATAACACACAAAATTCTAGCGTTCCTACGTAGTTGCAGAGAACTCAATGAAAAACAACAACAATAACAACAAAACTAAAACAAACAACCTTTCACAATAGCATAGAAAACATGAAATACTTAGGAATTAACCTAACCAAGGAAGTGGAAGACCTCTTTAAGTAAAATTGTATCATTTTGAGAAAGGAGAATGAAGAGGACATCGGAAAATGGAAAGAGGATTTGTGGAGATGGAGCTCACAGTCTGGGCAAATCAAGATGGTAGAGTTCACAGGGAAAGTGCTGAGAAAAGCTGAAGACCAAGAAAAACCTGGAGCTCAGCAGTGCATTTATGATTAGATCTCTGTGAAGACACTGCCTGAGATAGGGAAAAATATCCCTAACACAGTTAGGCACTCACAGAGGGGCAAGCTGAGAGCCAGGTCCAATCTGCTACACTAGAGATTGTCAGGAACACTGGGTGGTCTATGAAGGAAGACCTTATCTTTTCATTGAGAAAGATTTATGCCTGGATGGACTAGAGCTTTTCAACTTATCAAATGAACAAGAGAACAGGATACCAAAAAGATCAGTGTGTTTTAGCTGAAATTTATTTCAGAACAAAGCTGGAAATTTCAGGAATTCATAAATATCCAAAATCCTCAAGATAATATTCACAATGTTGATTAGCTCCATGAAGTTAATCAGGCTTGCAAAATAGTAAGGAAACTTTGTCTATAATGAGGAGAAAAATCATTCAGTTTTCATGAACACAGAACACAGGTGTTAGAGTTATCAAGAAGAACTTGAACAGAGTTATTATAACTGTTTTATACATGTCCAAAAATAAAAAAATATGAGATATATAAAAAGTACACTGACTTTTAGACACAAAACAGCAATGTCTGAGATGAATTTTGTGCTATGTGGAGTTAACAACAAATAGTATATAAACGATTAGGTACAGTGTTTTTGCAAGAAATGTTAACAGAAATTACCCCAAATGCAAGAAATGTTAACAGAAATTAACCCAAAAAGAAACACTGGATAACAACAAAAATTGACAGATGTGACTAGGTCCATCAGTAAAATGGGGAAATACTTCAAGATGTTTAATGTATAAAAACTCTAAGTGAGGAGGATGGAATACACCGACAAGTACTGATGAAATATAGGCTCCATAGCTTCCTAATTTGATAGAATCTGTGATGTTATAGACCCAAATCTGAACCAGTGCTAAGCAGAAAGCCTGAATTAATAGAGGAAAATAAAACAGCAAAGTTAAAGTTCTCAAATAAAGGAATCAAGAGAAAAGTCACAAAATCTATGAGAAAGAAGATACATTATGTAGACAGAACAACAGAAAGGGCTACAGCAGCTGCCTCCTGACTTTTCCCCAGAACATCTGAGCACAACTCCTCACCGTGGAGCCTCTTCTCTACAGTACTTCGGAGATAACTGTTAACTCAGAAGACTCATTCAAAGTTCTTTTCATAAATAAATCTGAAATAAAGACATCCTCACAAAGCGGAGAAGTTGCAAAAGAACATATCACTTTTGATCTTTGTCTAAAATAAGTGTTCAGTGTGTAAAATAAATGTCTCTCAACAAGAAGTAAAATGACAACAGATGGAAATATAGATCTATGAAAAAGAATAAAGATCACCAGAAATAGTAAATCCAATGTAATAGCAAGGCTTTTTCTTTATTTTTATACTTCTTATAAATAATTATTTGGGCAAAATAATAAAAAAGTAGCTTGGATTTTTAACATAAGCAGAAGCAGAAACAGTCATTGAAAATATAGAATTACAAAGAAAAATAGAAAAATATGCAATTATATGTATATATTACCACCATCTCTCTCAATAACTGATGAAATTAGCAGATATATCAACATTAATACATTACAATTCAATGGTTATATTCAAGGATCTTGTTAACTAACCCCTAAAGAGTATTCTATTAAGCAGTAACAAACTAGCCATACACTAATGTGTGCTGAAAACATGTTCCAAGATATCTGATATTTTGAGCCATAAAATAAATTTTAATAAATTTAAAATAATTCAATTGACACAATATTTTCTCAGGTCACTTTGTGTTTAAGTCAAAAATTCAATAAGATAAAAATAACTGCATGTTTTCAAAATATGTGAAAATAAAGTAACCCTTCTCTGAAGAGATCATGCATCAAAGGATAAACAAAAAGAGAAGTTGGGAAGTACTTGTAATTCACCACAGATAAATCAAAACTACCATGGGCTCAGCTGACCTAAGAAAAAGAGAACTGATAAAGGAAATAAACCACAGATGAAAGAATTGAAGCTTTAATCACATTTGGTGTCCAGATAAGCGCAAGTCTTGGCCAAGGGAAATCTCTTTTTGGCCTTTCTGTGTGATACATTCATAGTGAGTTAGATCAACCAGATGTGGGGATGGTCTTACTACTGAGCATCTCTTAATGCATGCAAGAGCTCCAAAAGCTTTATGGACCGGGCATGGGTCGTAAGGTAGAAGACATGTGGGGGAAGGACTGGGAGCTGTGTGTGTGTGCAGAGAAGTGTTTCCAAGGCTCCCTCCATGGCTGCAGTCTCTGGAGCTACTTTACCTTCAGTAAAGGATAGGTCACAGATAGATACATATCGCATCTTTTCTCTGGTATGAGAAAATGAAGATGTAAATGAGTCCTAGCATTGTATGTTATATATTGTGAAATAGAAAATGCTCAATGTAAAATAAGGTGAAAGGGGACAATGTTGAGATTGTAACAAAAAAGTAAGGAAACAAATTTTATATATATGGGGGGGTGGTAGGG